>JAJKFI010039403.1:0-34330 GCA_029204185.1 Lerista edwardsae | reverse complement strand
CAAGCAAAGGCCTGTGTTAGGGGCAGGACCAGAACGCACCCCCCCCCCTTCATGTTCCCAATGAATACAAGATGTGCATTTTGGCTAGACTGCGATGGGAAAAGCCAGTAGAATTCTGAGGCTACAGAACTGAACGTACCAGATTGGATGTGGCGCATCATGGCTGCGCATGCTATACGCTGAGATACTTCCCCACAGCAGAAAATGGCACAGGAGGGAGACAGTTCGACTGGGCCCTTTCTGTGTGAGGTGCTTGATATAGACTAATTTAGAAGCCTTAATGAGCAACATCAAATATTCTGGAAGCAATGAAATTAAGACATGACATTTTATAGAGGACTGGGCTTCATTAGCGTGCATTGAAAGCATAATTTGGACATTGCTGGGAACTCAATTTGGAGGGTGGTGCAGCTGCCTCCTGTCAGGGGCGAGTGCAATTCCAGGCAGATGTGCAGAAAGCCAGGCTGGCACTGTAAGAAAAGAGGTAACTGTAGAGGGGAAGCATATGAAAAGCCCTGCTGGATCAGGCCAAAGGCCCATTTAGTCCAGCTTCCTGTATCTCACAGTGGCCCACCAGATGCCTCATGAAGCACACAAGACAACAAGATACCTGCATCCTGTTGCCACTGCCTTGTATCTGGCATTCTGAGGTAAACCTCTGAGGTAAGTATGAGGTAAATAAAATAAAAGTATGAGGTAAATAGCAAATTTAGAATTTGCTATCCTATCTGTGGGGAGGGAGCTAAAATAACTTGCAACCTAATCTGAGCCTAAAGAACATAAGAAGAGCCCCGCTGGATCAGGCCAAAGCCCATCTAGTCCAGCTTCCTGCATCTCACAGTGGCCCACCAGATGCCTCAGGGAGTTCCACAGACTCAATTTTAGTGGCTGTCCCGTAGTTCTGGTGTTGTGTGAAAGGGAACGGAACATCGCTCTATCCACTGTATCCATCCCATGCATAATTTTAAATGTCCTGATCACGTCTCCCCTCAGGTGCCTGGGGCAATTGATAAGTGGGGCAGGAGGACTGAAGTTTCCTGGCAGTGCTGTGGGGAGCAGCAAAAGAATTAGCAGAGGACATGAGGAACCGTGACAAGGAATTAAATGTTCTCCTGCCAAGGGAAATAAATCTTCCGACACTCAACTGTGTTTCCACTTTAAAGGTTTATACAATAAATAGTTTGTTCTTTTTATACATGGTTTCCCCTTTAAACAGTGTCCCAAATATTCAAAGAGGCCCAAAGCACACAATAAATATAAGATCTATACAAACAGGAACCGATATCTTTCTTTCTGCTTTGGGGGTCCCTTTGATCCTAGGACACCTTTCCCTGCACCATTAAGAACTCTGTCAAAACTCCAGAGTAAAGCATTATGGGAAAAGCTGGACACGGCTGCAGAGGTATCCATCAGAGGCATTATGGGAAAGTCAAAAACAGAGCCATTTTTCATCCGATTCTGGGTCATGCAAGCCAAACCATCATCCAATTGGCAACAGTCTATTCTCTTAGGACAGTTCTTCAGAAACTTTTCATTTGTGCTTTACAAATGAAATGCTGTCCAAAGGACACAGATTCCTTAGATGGGCTTTTAATTCTCCAGAATTTAAATGATGTTGTATAGAGTAAAATTGACCAAAACCCACAGTTCAGGAGCTTCCATCAGCCAAGATAAAGTCCCAGCAGGTCTTTTTTGATGGAGGGGATCCTAAGAAATCTCTTTCGAATCGGTCCAGATTTCTTTCTTTAATATATATTTTTAAAAAATCACTCTTCAGGCAATTGATATGAACAAACAGATGCCAACATTCTTGAGTCCTGATTGGCCAACGTCGTATTTAGAGTCCAATCTGTTGTGCCAAAGACTGGATGAGGTCCTTCTTGACCACCAAACACAAGAACAATCCATCTCTCCCATTGGCTACCTCTCTGCCAAGCTCCTCCACCAATGGGAGGAGCCGTAACTGACACAAGGGACGGTTTGGTCCGTCATCAAGCATGGGAAGTCCAATCCATAGTCCGTGCTGGCCCTCAGTAGCGAGCATTCTCCTCGGCCGCAGTGACAATGGCGTCCATCCAAATGCGCATGGCCTCGGCACTGGGGGCCACCATGCAGAAGAGGCGGTCATATGTCTTCACACAGAAGGTCAGCTTTGGGCTGGGACTCTGGAGAGAAGGCACAAGATAAAATATATATTAAAAAAATTGATCTTGCTTTTCAAAATCCCAGCTCTCCTCGGGAAACTTTGGGTTTTCCCTCTCTCATTTTTATTTTCATAACCTTATAGAGGCGATTAGGCTAAGAGAATCAGGTCAGTCAGTTCCATGGCTTGGCCTGGATCTCTCTGCTTCCATTCTGGCACTATAACCACTACACAACACTGCCCCTGGTGGACACTTGTGAACTTCAAATGGAATAAACATTCTTAAACTCTCTGTTTAACTACTATCAATGACTGCTTTATCACTCCAAATAGGACCTGGTCTAGATGCCTTTAAGAGGAGATTGGATGGATTTCTGGAAGAAAGGTCCATCGTGGGCTATAGGCAATGATGGGTTGTAACCTCCTTACATTAGTAGTAGGTCTACTTCAGAGTACTGGGTGCAAGGGAGTGGCAACAGGATCCAAGCATCTTGTTGTCTCATGCCTCCCTGGGGCACCTGGTGGGCCGCTGTGAGATACGGGAAGCTGGACTAGATGGGCCTTTGGCCTGATCCAGCAGGGCTCTTCTTATGTTATGTTCTTATGACCTTCTGGAAAGGAGTCAACTGAATGATGTTAGATCACTGCAAAATGCCACCAAATGCAGCATATTCCGTTCTTAAATCCAGTCTGCGGCCTATCCCTGCCCTGGGTGCTTGAAGGGATTCCCCTGGGAGCAGAGCTAAAGGGTCTCCTCCTTCCATACCTTGAAGGCGCTACGGAGATGGTCGTAGTAAACCTCTTCGATGGCCTGGAAGTAGATCACACCCTTGAGTTTCGTCTCCTCTTTGTCTGGAATAAGAGGAAGCAAACCAGGTTAGCAGGGTATCTACAATCTTTTGCAGGGCCCCAATTCATAGCCAAGGTCTGTAGAGGAGATAGCAATAAAATGTATTATAGGCTTTACATCTCACTAGGGACGTGGTGGCACAGAGAGTTAATCCGCTGTTGCTGGGCTTTCGACCGCAAGGTTGGGAGTTCGAGACTGCGCGACGGAGTGAGCTCCCGTTGCTTATCCCAGCTCCTGCCAACCTAGCAGTTCGAAAGCACTTAAAATGCAAGTAGATAAATAGGGATCACTTTGATGGGAAGGGAACGGCGTTCCGTGCGCTATAGCGTACAGTCATGCCGGCCACATGACCACAGAAACTTGTCCTCGGACAAAAATGCCGGCTCTACAGGCTTTGAAACGGAGATGAGCACCGCCCCCTACAGTCGGTCACGACTAGACCATTCGGTTGTGGGGAAACCTTTACCTTTATCTCTATGGTAGAATGGAAAACAGTCAAAATGTGCGCTCTCTCACCTGCATAGTACGCCAGCACGCGTTTCTGGCGGTCGAAGGTGAACCAGCGCTTCTTCCAGGTCTTGATTCGGCCCCCCATCTTCACCAGGTAGCCCTTGCAGGACTTGCTGGATACCCGCACCTGCGGACAGGTGTCCACGCTGTGCCCCGATGCCTCTAGGTGTTTGCGCAGGTCAAACGCAGTGGGTTTGGGCTCCTGGATCTCGACTGGGCTGGGAGCCTGTGGGAGAGCAACATTACAAGGCTTAGGACCGTAGGATGCTCACAAACCGAGTCCAACCTCCAAACTGGAAAGTTGGATAGGATTGGGCACCAAGACTGCATACACACTTATTACACACTTATAAGTGCATACACACTTATACACAAGACTATACACACTTATTCGGGAGTAAACACTAAAATAAACAGGCATAGAATAAACCGACGTAAACAGGCATTTGAGTGAACAGGAGTAGAGTTGCACTGTAACTTGTCCCATTACTTTCAACAGGACTTGGGCTGCAATCCCACGCAAAAAAAAACACCCATGGGAGTAAGTCCCACTAAATGGAATGGAATTTACTTCTGAGCAGGCACGCATAGGAATTGGGCTGTCAGGCATTGTTGCTGTCTTAGGACACAACCCAGAGGGCGTGAGACAGTGTGTTGGCATGCGTGCGAGCATTTTATAAGTTTTTACCCTGCTTTTTGTTTTCGAGTCAAAACGGCACATAAACCGGGCAATCTGAGACAACCCCAATAAATCAAGGCTCCGTGAAAATAAAACAGAGACGGCAGCCACGGCAAACACTATGACAGAGGGAGCAGAAAATGAGGGGCCGCTGACCCCCAGCAAAGCTGCAGTGAGGACACAGTTGAACCAGGGGAAGGGTTGGCGCATGCTCAGAAGCTTCCTTGGTCTGGAACATGGTCTAGGAAAAGCCTCAACAAATGCAACAGGGGTTCTGAATTAACCCTCGGCAAAGCCTCTCTCAGCCAAAGCCCTGATCTTATCAGCTTGTTCAAAAAGGTGAATGAAAAGAAGACGGAGAGAAGAAATCTTATGCTGTAGAGATGCTTAAGGAATGCTCTCACCTTGGCTGACGGGGGATGTTCCATGCGCTTGGCTGCCTCCAGAGCCTTCTTGGCCTCCTGCAAGGAATGAGGGTTGAGCAACAAGAAGGAAGGTCCCAGCAGTCACAGTCATGCCCCCCCAAAAGAGCCAACGCAGCCCCCCACATACACACACACACCCTGTGGTGCAATCAGGAATCCTTCCCATGAACGCAGAGCTGGCAGAGAACGGACATCGTGAAATCGGCAACTTCCTTGTTCTAGAAGCCACGTGAAAGGCAGCTGGGCAGGAAATGGGCTATTCTGGGTGACAGAGACAGGGGGGTTGGGAGCCACCTGCAATGCAAGTCTGGGTTTTCACAGAAGGCACGGCAGGCCTTTGGAACTCATTGCCACAGGCTGTTGCGTGAAAGAAAAGGGGTCTTGGGAAAGAAACGGGGGTCTAACACTAGGAAGTCATGCTGGGGTGAAGCATATCTGCATTTTTAAAAATATACATATCATTAGGTAATGGGGGTTGGGGGAGGGTGGGAAAGGGGCTCTTGTTTTGTGGGGGTGGGAGGGAGGGAGGCGGGCACTCTGTAGAACATAGTAACTCTGACAGAGCATGATCCAAATCCCGACGTGGAATAGAGTGCCTAGCATACAAGAAACTGTGGAACTCACGGCCACAAGATACTGCCATGCCTTTGGCAGGAATGCTCTTATGCTTTTGGGAGTTGGTGACAGAGGGAAAGGCAACTAGATGCATGGGAAGGCCTTGAGGACTGGAAGGAAGAGAAGGAGCCACAGTCTGGAATGTGAACCTCGGCCTCTCACCCTTTCCTGAAGCAGCCGCTCCCTCTCTGCCATGGCCTCTCGCACCCGCCGTTCCATCTCGGCCAATTTGCTGACGCAGTTCCCTAGGCTGCTGGAAGACATATCTGGTTAGTTTCAGGGTGGGGGTCAACTGCCCAGTGGCAGAACTTATCTCACGGCCCAGGCACATGTGACGTGGAACATCCACAAACGGGCATTCTGTTTGCTTCCCTTTTGAAGCATTTACTTTAATCGGAGGGCGTGTTTCGCCTCTCAGCCTACAACTAAATCCATCCCAAGTTGCAACTACCCCACAGGGGTGGGGAAATAAGCAGCTTCTGGGGGGGAAGCCCAGGGGAATGGGCTCAATACTGGGGCTGGTGCCAAATCTCTCCCCCCCCCCCCCGCCAATTTCACAGCCGCATTCATAGGCTGTAAAGGTAGGGGGACTTCAAGAGCAAAGGGCAAAATTTAGGAGCTCCAGTCTTGTGGCTGGAGCGCCTCCTGGTGGCCAAGGCGGGCCCTGCTGAAAGATCATACGCAATGAGACATACGCAACACAATGACCTAAGGATGCGTTTGCCTGGCAAGAGCAGGCCAGGATGCCAAACAGCCCTTCTGTGAGATGAAGCAGTGTGAGGGGCACACACCCACCTGTAGGCTCCTTGATTGGCCCCTCCGAGCTGCCCCACTGCCCCCTGGCCACCCAGGAGCTGGTAGAGGGGGTTGTTGAGGCGCGAGAACTGCAGGTTCGGGCTGCCAAGGTAGTGCGCGTTGCCCCCTCCAGAGAGCTGCGCTGCCAACACACTGGGGTCCAGCGCGCCTGAAGGACGGCCAAGGGGAGAGGTTTGGTCAGGGCATCCTTGCGGTGATTCCATCTCGGCCCAGATGCTGCTGCAAGCCCAGAAGGCCCACAGCCCTCCTGAACCGTCTGAAGCACGAAAGATACTACTTCCATAAGCCAACCCCCCCCCATAAGTGGGCTCTTCCTCCTCCCCACTCAGTATTCCCAGCAGAGGCAGATCTAAGGGAGGGCAGAGCTCTAAGTTTTGCAAGAAGCCTTCCCTTGCAGTGGAAATCACTCCTCTCCTGCACAGTTTTAGCCAATCCTCAAAGGGAACAGCAACATTACATCTTGGTGTTGCTTACTGGCTACAGCAGCAAGGGAGAGGAGGGATTCACATGACAGGGTAAGGCTGCTTGCAACACTTAGAGCTTTGCCCTCCCTGTAGATCCACCTCTGATTCCCAGTGACTTTGTCCAGGCTTTTTCCCTGGGGCCATCCGTACCATGCAGCGAGAGGGGGCGCTGGGCAGTCCTGGGCGGGAGGCGATCCCCACGCCGGCGGGGCAGGCTAGCAGTTCTCTGCAGTCCGATTGAGCCCTGGGCAGAGAAAGTGGGGGGTGGGAGGGTTTGAGCATCAGATCCAGAGTGCAGCCTCCCTCCCTGCATATTGTTCTTAGAAAAGTCACTGGCACCGATGGGTCAACATCAGTGATGTCATGCAGGGGGAACGCGGGGGAACTCAGTTCCACTAGTTAAAATTAGGGCTGACTCCGCCCACTTCACTCTCCCTCCTCCCCCCTCCCAATTCCTCTGCAAAGAGCTTTTCTTCTTGGTTGGCCGGCACTCAGAGGGTTAAAGGGAGCGACTCCGGATTCCTAGGGGGGCGAAGGCAGTGATGTCATTCAGGGGGAACGGACCAGAACAGGCTCCGTGGCTGGTTCCGGGTTTCTGACAATTGCCAATCAAAAGTGAGTTCCTGTTCCTAAATCATTTGAATAACACCACTGGTCAACATGGCCATCATGCGTGCTTTCCGATGCGCATGGACGCTATGCTGGTGTCCAACCCCTGATACAACACACAGACACAGACACGGCTTTCACTTCCACAAATAGCTGAAATGATCTCCCCAAGTTTGGCTGCCTCTGAAGGGAGGAGCACAATGGGGCAGGTGGTTGGAGGGGGCTTGCAAATAAATAACCCCCCAATGCCATTGCAGCCTCCGCCCCAGTTAAACAACTGGGCCAAATCAGGACAGAAAGATTGAGCAGCTTGTCTTCTTTTACCCCACAGGCACTTCAAAATAGCTGGATCTGAGCCTCAAGGGAGCCTTGAAAGACAGCGTAAACGGAGGCATAAAAGAGCAAGATCACATCCACACGCGTAAAAGGAAGCGACGTGCAAAATCAGGTTCAGACGGACAGGAGGAGACAGACCTTGACAGAGCTGCGGACGGAGAAGACACAGGAGGACGCGTCAGACTGGTCGGTGCCCAGCACAATGACCTTCTGGTCCGTCTTTTGGGTAAAAGTGAGCTGCAGGGAAACACGGTCAGGTCAACAGGGGCACAGCGGAAAGGATGCGGTGAGCGGGGACGGATGTGCTTGCAAGCCGCCGTGCTCAATCCTGGTGCCAGGGCTTTGACCACTAGAGCCAGCCAAGGAGCGTCGGAGCACCGCGCCCCAAAAAGGTTGGCGCCATTTATATAGACACATCTAACGAGACGCACTAGTAGTGACAAAGTAGTCACTAATGCTATTGGACCAAGTCCATTTCAAAGGGTCTTAGGGCACAATAATAATAATAATAATAATAATAATAATAATAATAATAATAATAATAGGATTTATATACCGCCTTTCTTAGGTCACCAGATTTCTCTAATGACTATAACTCAAGGCGGTTTACATGGGCAGACTTTATTCAGAAACCTGAAGGTTTTTACAATTTATACAGAAATGTTCTATCTTTCAAGAACTACACACATACAGATGGATCTTTCTGGATTTAGTCCTTCTTTCTGGCCACCCGTTTGTCTTCTTGCTGGCTGATAAATGGCTTCCCTGCTCCCACCAGAGAAGCAGCTGAACTTCGGCACAACTCCCCCTCACACAAGGCAGCCGAAGCTCAGCTGTTAATCAGTCGCAATTAACGAGGTCTGCCGCTCTCAGAGACTTCCGGCTGTCCCGAACTGGCGACCTTCAGATCTTCAGATCTTATCTTCAGGCAAACGGAGGCATTAACCCTCTCGACTAAATCTTCTGCCTAACCTTCAATCCTAACCTGTAATTAGGCCAGCACAGTTAGGCCAGCAACGTTTGGCTGACACAAGGTACACCATATAGTATGTTTGGACCACTCTCGGTCAGAGAGGCCAGCACACAGACATGCGCCATCCTCCTGACCCTGAGAGTGGTCCAAATGCGCTTTACATTGGCCCTTGCGCCGCCCAAACTTTCCTGGCCTAACTTAGGCCAGCCTAACTCCAGGTTAGGTTTGTGCCCCTAGTCATGGTGAACTTTCTTTGGAAATAAGATTTTAAGAAGCTGTCACAGCAAGTTCTTCATCCACAGTGAGAGTCCAGCCTCACAGTCTGTATGGCGTACGCTCCAGAAAAATCAAGCCGTGAGGTCAGGGTGGTGACATCACAGGTGCTAGCCAATAAGCACCCTCCACAAGCAGCTTTTCCCCAGTTTAAAATGGCCACATTAGAAACTTGCAGGACTAGTTTTGCTTGTTTGTTTTCAGGGGTCACCCTGGACAGAAAGAAGTCTGTGTGCATGAGTGCATTGAAACTGCATTCAAAGGGTTTTTAACATGACTGGAAAGATGTCATGTTCACTTTCACCCCAATGTGAAAGGACTCAGGCATTTAGCGTCGGGTATTGCTATGGGTGTTGGGTCCACAAAAGAAGCTGCATAGAACTGGCAGAGATAAGCTTTGATTAAACTGAGGTTGAAAGAAGAGCAGGCACTTGAAAGCTCGCAGGCTGTGTCCGGCTCACGAAGGCATAATCATCGTAAGAATATTTAACATCTGTACAACATTTCTGAGGGCACAATCCGAACCTGGAGTTAGGCTGGCACAGCTAGGCCAGCAAAGTTGGGGCGGCACAAAGGCCACCGCAAAGCACATTTGGACCACTCTTGGAGTCAGGGAGGATGCCGTACATCTGTGTGCTGGCCTCTTTGACTCCGAGGGTGGTCCAAACATGCTTTACGGTGTCCCTTGTGCGGGTCAAACTTTGCTGGCCTAGCTGTGCTGGCCTACCTCCAAGTTAGGGTTGCGCTCTGAGCGTTCAAAGCACCAGTGTCCAGAATCTACCAGTCCTGCTTCCACCCAAGCCAGGGTCATGATTGGCCAGATGGACACAAAGATCATGGACCGGTCAGAATCTGAAAGTGCATACCTGAGTGAGCTCTTGTTTATTCTCGGAGGAGTCCTCCCCATTCTTTTCCAAGTACTCCTGGCCCATGTCCATAAGCCGGTTTTTCTCCTAGATGCACAGAGAGAGCAGAGGTCACCTTCATAGACTGGTAACCAGAGTGAACCAGCCCTCGTCACCCTTACGTCTAGCCCTGCCACCCTCAATTCCACCCAGATACACAGTCTGATCGCCTTGGAGTCAATCACTTCCTACAAGGAAACTCATACTCTCCTCCACGCAGAATACAGTCGGACCCAGGCGTCCCTGGGGGTTCCACTTAATTCCTCAACCCCTGCAGATACAGAATCCATAGACACTGGGGTCTGAATTTAAATATCTTTAAAAAATTGCTCTTGAGAGTCCCCTGGACTGCAAGGAGAACCAATCGGTCAATCCTTCAGGAAGTCAAGCCTGACTGCTCCCTGGAAGGACAAATCCTGAAGCTGAAGCTCAAGTACTTTGGCCACCGCATGAGAAGAGAGGACTCTTTAGAAAAGACCCTCATGCTGGGAAAGATGGAAGGCAAAAGGAGAAGGGGGCGGCAGAGGAGGAGATGGTTAGACAGTGTCACCGAAGCAATGAGCATGAAATTGGGCAAAATCAGGAAGCTAGTGGAGGACAGGGAGGCCTGGCGTGCTGCGGTCCATGGGGTCGCGAAGAGTCGGACACGACTTAGCGACTGAACAACAACAAAAAAAATTGCACCCAAATTAGGGTTTCTAAACAATCATAAATAGAGCTTTATTTTTGGTATGGAGCCTTTTTTAGCACTGAAAGACCCACCTCCGGATTGCACGGGGGCTCCTTCCTTCTCCCTGCTTCGCCCCAGAAAGCATCGTTCATTTAGACCCACTGCTTAAAAGCGCTCTAGACTAGAGGCTGGGAAGCGCTTCCGTTTTGCCATCAAATAAGGCAGGAACTGCAATTTTGCTGCCGGTTTTTTGTTTTTAAATTCGGGCCCTGCCAGCCACTGGAATCTGTGGTAAATCAAATTTGCAGATGCCGGCTCCGCAAATACCAGGGTCTGACTGCATTTGCAGTGAAACCGGAGGGGAGTTCAGCCCACTTCCCCCAAAGGACAGGAAGTTCAAAGGATGGTTTCTTTACAGGGTCTGAGTGCTTGCAATCAAGTGCAGAGTTAAAGACTCTTGGCACCTTGTCCCGGCTATTTATGGGGATACACCTGGAAGCAAGTGGATTCTTCATAGATTCAACCAATAGTCCGGCACCGGAGCCTTCCGAGGCAAAGAGGGAGCACCACCCCAGGTGTCTCCCGGGTTTAATTAACTCCGGCTTCACTTGCCACTCCCTGACTCCCTCTGCCGCAATTCCAAATGGCAATAAATGGTTTCTCGGCCACTCCCTCAGACTGAAGGAGGAGGCGGCACTTCAAAGGCAGGAGAGAGAGATTTCCAGACATGAAGAATCCATAAAGCGCTTTTGTGAATCGTCAGATGCACCATCTGAAACCTCTGCAAGGCAACAGGGACAGGTCCGTTCAGAAGCATCAAACAATTGCGAAGTCTGAACAAGACGGACACAATGGTACCCCTTGTCCGGAAGTGCCCAAATATAAGAAACCAAGTGACAAATAGGTGTTACTTGAGTCTTTATTTATGGGGGCCTGATCCTGCGGCTACTTAAAGACTTTCTTTAGTGAGTAGCTACTGGATGAGGACCCCATAGGAGGGGTCCTGAGGGACACCTGAGGGACACCTGGGTGGGGCTAACACCACTGCTTCTAAAGGTTCTGATGGACAATTTGTGGTTGCGGTGGCTGCTTTAGGACTACTGCATGGAGGGGGGGGGCTTTAAGGGGGGCTTTAACCTTCTGACTCTGCCACTGTCTCAATCCAGACTTGGCTGCCTGCAGCGGCCCAGACAGGAAACTCCCATGAGCACCAACATCTAGTCTGAACCTAAACCAACATTTGTGATCACAGGATACACAGAGTCCTGGTTTTGCAACCCTTCTGAAAAACTCTCAGCAAATCTCTAAGGACGTTTCGCAGCTCGGCGGAGCATGTAGACAAAACCCATCTTTTCCCCTCGAGAAAACCCCGGAGTTCTATCCTCAGGTCAGAAGAGAAGGAAGGAGATTTTGTAATGGGGAACCAATACTGAGAGGTTACCATTGTCGAGCACGGGGAAGTGGGTTGGAAAGAGAGGACCGGGAAAGCAGGATCCTGGGTGCTTTCCTGGTTTTTTGGCAGGAGCGCGAGAATTCCTTACCGCGTTGAGATTCCTGACAGCCTCGCCCTTCTCCTGCGCAAATCGCTGGCTCTCCCCCACCAGCTGCTCCTGCGTCAAACGGGCCTGCCCTTCCAGCCTCCGCACTGCCCTCTGGATTGGTGGAGAGAACTCAGTTAAGACTCGTAAGACTGCAGGGCAAGTCTGGTCTGTGCATTCTTTTTTTAAAAAAGAACATTCCCTTTATTAACGAGCAAAACAATACAACAATTGCCCCCAGGGGGGGGGGCAATGCAGTAAGTACAGTAGGTGACAGATTGGGCTGTGTCTGTGGCCCCTCCCACCCACCCCCTCAGTGCAATCCCAGGCAGCGATGGCCATGCACTGCTAAGGTGAGCAGGAGGGGCCATTTATATACAGCAGCACCTGCAGTCCTTACTGCGTTTCCCTCTGGCTCAAAAAGGTAAAGGTTTCCCCACGACCGAATGGTCTAGTCGTGACCGACTGTAGGGGGCGCTGCTCATCTCCGTTTCAAAGCCTGTAGAGCCGGCGTTTCGTCCGAGGACAAGCTTCCGTGGTCATGTGGCCGGCATGACTCTACACCGTAGCGCACGGAACGCCGTTCCCTTCCCACCGAAGTGGTCCCTATTTATCTCCTTGCATTTAGGTGCTTTTGAACTGCTAGGTTGGCAGGAGCTGGGACAAGCGACGGGAGCTCACTCCGTCGCGCGGTCTTGAACTCCCAACCTTCCGGTCAGAAAGCCCAGCAGCAGCGGTTTAACCCGCTGTGCCACCACGTCCCTCTGGCTACATTTCTGCAATACAATAATAGAAGCATTAAACAGAATACCCAATATGTAAGGAAAAACTATAAGAAAAAAAGGGGGAAGAGAATATTATAGATTGACATAAAAACACAGATAGCTCTCTTCTCAGTTATCACTAGAGAAAATCTATACAATCTTAGCTTCTTGGAAGCTTCCAAATAGCCAAAAATCTGCCTGTGTCTTCCTTGCAAATTGAGAACCCTCCCCCCCCCCAAAAAAACCAGCAGTCGCATGATGTTACAAAAATAAAAAGCAAATTACCACCACCACCCGTTAAGATGAGCAACAATTAAAATGATATTTTGTCAGCCGGCTTGATAACCGGTTTAGGAGTAAGGGTGCAATCCTAACCTGGAGTTCAGCCGACACAAATCACTCGTGCTGGCCCAGGAGTGTTGCAAATGCACCGTAAAGCATGTTTGGACCACTCTCGGAGTCAGGGTGGCCGGCACACGGATGTGCGGTGTCCTCCCTGACTCCGAGAGCGGTCCAAACGTGCACATTTGAGTTGCTTTAATCTACGGATTGCACCAGTGCAGGTAAATCAGTAAAGATCTGTACAAGGCCGCCTTGGCACAACAGCCGCTTGCTGACAGGTCCCACCAGAGCTGCTCCTTACACGTGTGCATTGTACACACATGAGCAAAGGCAGCACGGAAATTTTCTGAGCAGATGAGAGACAGTTTAGAATGGAAAGCCTCAGTTTAGAATGGAAAGCTGTGAAATGGGCACGCAGCTGAAGAAGACATGGATCCCCAGAGAATCAGGGCGACTGCTCACCTTCCTCTGATTGATGCTGTTCTGCAGCTGGGTGATCTCCTGCAAAAGAACCTGGCAAGCTGCCTCCTTCTCCTCCTCCAACCGGCTCTCCCGTTCCAGCTGTTGGAATTCCAGGTCCTCGTAGCTCCTCAGGGCTCCATCTAGCATCTCCGACGTCTAGGAAAAGAGTCGGAGTCAATGCAGACTTCTGGGTTTCAACCCTTAGGCTCAGTGATTAGGCTCACTCCAGTTGGATGCCCAATAGTTAGCCAGCAGGTAGACAATTCCTGATGCCGATTTTTAAGGCTGGTCTACAACAGCAAGCAAGTATTGGGGGCAGAACAGTTTCTGGATTGTGGGCTGCAGGCACTGAGGAGAGAGACTGCACGTTTGAATGGGTCCTCCACGAAAAATACCCCAAAGCTAGAAATCTAGCACAAAAAGCCCTTTTGCCTGACAGGTGTGATTTCCGTGTGCAGGGAGTTTCGTTTTAATGAGGAGAATGCAGCCAAGCAATTCTTGCAAGGTGAAGTGGAAAGAGTTCAACCTCACAACCTGTGTGGACGGACACCTTGGCAAGCATCCCCCCCGCACTCACCTCCTGCAGCTGGCTCTGCATTCGCTCCCGCATCGATTCTGGCTGGCTGTTAAGATGAACCTGAGACTCAGCATGTTGCCGTCGCAGCTCCTCAACTCTGTGGCGCTCCTGCAGCAACCGTATCTTCTCCTGCCAGGGGAAAGAAAGAGAGAAGGCGGAGGTTATTCCATGGGAAACAAGTCTCAGCCACTGATCCCTCACTGACTTAGAACTGGCCACGCCTTTTCTCGTGAAAGAGGAGATCTGCAACTGCGATAGCACTGCCTGTGGGGCCAAGTTCTCACCCATGTTGTAAGTCCTTGCTTGTACCGCTTTGGATTGTGGGCAAGGGCTTATGATGGAACACTCCTACACATAGACAAGGGGAAGGTTCGGCTGCATGTCTTTGAGATGCCAGTTTCTGAGTTCAGTAGCAATATGCTTCTGCAGGGAAAATATGCTGCAGGGAAATAGTGGGTGGGGGAGATAGGGGTAGGCAGGTCTCTAATTACTATGTAAAGCATTTCCAGTGCCAATTTATGAAGTGGGCTTAGGATAACACCACCAATACAAATAAAAACCAGGAAATCCCTAACCAGTGGGCTATGGCGTCTTGTCTTCACAAAGTTAGGATGAATCTGGGGTCACTGATCTTCCTGGGATGATGGCTTCTCATTTCAGCTCTTCTCTCCCTTGACCCTCATTTTTATTTTATTTTTGCAGTCCCTCAAAAAAATAACACAACTGTGCATTGCCACATTTTCACTGTCATTTGACTTTTTGGGAGGAAAATGCATGCGTGGATTGCATCATTTCAGATGCCCAAAGTGGGGTGGAAGGAGCAGGAATAGGTACATACAAAGTATGGACAACAGGTACTCAGGGAAACCATGATGGAGAGAGCTCACCTTCTCCTTTTCTGCGTGGCACCGGCGCTCTGTCTCCACCAGCCGCCTCTGCAGCTCCAGGAGCAGCTCCTCTTCCCGCCTCAAGGCCTGCCTCTCTTCCTGCAGTTCTCCTTCCAGCAAGGCCCCTTCCAGGTCCATCTGCCAGGGAGGTGAGCCGGGTTAGGAGTGCACAGTGGCAAGCCATAATAATAGCATAAGCACCTCATAACAGCATAATAATAGCGATACCCAACAAACCGCAACACAGCCACCAGGGGGCAGGGGTGCAAAGAAAAAACAAGGAACAGGGAGGAGAATCAAGGAGACTTGTAGCTTCTCATCTTTCCTCTGAGTCTGATCAAGACACACTTCTTGCACTGTGAAGAGCACACCTTGGAAACATCACTGCTATGGTATGGAAACTACCACCACCCCATTCTGTAGGGCCATCAGAGTCTGCTGTCTGTATATCTGGGGCATGCCCCAATCCTTCTCCACCTGCTTAGGTGTGGCAGAGCCAGAATACCAGTTCTACGGGTGTCTACTTTGTCCAACAAACACCCCTTTCCCGTGATGCAGGGAGGGGACCGAACAGGCCTAAGCACACCTCTATATTCAGCTCCTTCTTCCGGCGATGCAGGTCCTTAATGCGATTTTCAAGCACCGAGATCTTGCTCATTGCCTGTTGTTTCCCTGTCATGCCATGCCGGTTTCTTCCTGTGCTGGGACTCTCATACTGTGAAGAGGGAACATTTGTTTAGTGATAGATTTGCTCACTCAATTTCCAGGCCGTATTGCCAGCAAGATCAAAGTGGTTTTACGCTAATGTTAGCTCAAAAAGAACCATGATTTGTACTCAAAACACCTGTAATCGTCACTGACAGCTGCATTTCCAACCAAAGTCGGTGAGGGACACAGCATGCACTGACCAAATCAAAGAGTTGGGAAGGCCTTGCCAAATGGAAAAACACTTCTAGCTTCTTCCTTAAAAACTTTCAATGCCAACTTTGTCAGTGCAGACGTTGTAGGAAATTCCACAACAGAGGGGACACCACTAAAAAAGCCCCATCACTTGTGCCCATAACTGGATTTCCCTGTCCTGTGAGTGCCTCAAAGGAGGTTCTGCTGCAGATCCCACCACCCTTGGAAATATGGCTGGCAGTTACTCAAGACAAAGGCTTCTCGGTGATGGGGCCCAGCTTGTGGAACTCACTCCCACTGGGGGAATAAGGCTGCCCTTCCTCAGAGTCCTCTCAGAGGTGAATGGGAGAGGGGGAAACAGATCGACTCACCCCACTTTGGGCGCTCTCTACGCTGCTGGCTTCGTCATCTTCTGGCCCGAGGTTGCACCCAGGGCTGGAACCCCGCTCAGAAGAGAGGGAATAGCCTTCCATGCTGCTCTGGGTGGGGGATCCCTCCTTCTCTGGCGACTGGCTGCACTGGGGCACATCCTCCAAGCGATCTTTCTCCAAGATGGGACGAGGGCACAGCTCCGATTGGCTCAGGACCCCCATGGCCTCGGCGTTGTGGAGCACCATCGGTCAAGGTCTCATAGCAGCTGGGTCTTCCTGCAACCACAAGAAGACACGCTAGGTTCTGTTTTGGTTCCCACTCCTCCTGTGACCTAAGAACAGTTGAGCCTAGCTGCATCAAACCACGATTCTCCTAAGCCAGTGGTCTTCAGTCTTTCTCATGCCCCAAATGATGAATGAATAAATAAATAGCGAATCACTTACGGCCCACCTTCCAGCTCAAGCCCCGTTGGAATGAACGGAAGACCTTCCAAGCGGACAACGGCAGGAAGCAAATACCGCCATCATCACCCTGCCCGATCTAACACTACCTCTGTCAGTTTCGCAGCTGGGCTGGCCTTGCGCATGAACGTTGAGGCGCCATGAAACCCACAGCCTGCCACGTCGAACTCAGTGGCTACCGAGGCCCAGGTTGAACTGCCCGTGACATGTTATAGGACAGCTATGCTTAGATCTACATCATGAGAAAGGCTGGGCTGGATGACTCGCAAGCTGGAATCAGGATTGCGGGGAGAAATATCAACAACCTCAGATATGCAGACGATACCACTCTAATGGCAGAAAGTGAGTAAGACCTAAAGAACCTTCTGATGAGGGTGAAAGAGGAAAGTGCCAAAATTGGCTTGAAGCTCAACATTAAAAAAAACCAAGATCATGGCCACCACTCCCATCACTTCCTGGCAAATAGAAGGGGAAGAAATGGAAGCAGTGACAAACTTTATTTTCCTGGGCTCCAAGATCACCGCAGATGGTGACTGCAGCCATGAAATTAAAAGACGTTTACTTCTTGGGAGGAAAGCTATGGCGAACCTAGACAACTTAATAAAAAGCCGAGACATCACCCTGCCAACAAAGGTTCGCATAGTCAAAGCGATGGTTTTCCCAGTAGCAATGTATGGCTGTGAGAGCTGGACCATAAGAAAGGCAGAGCGCCGAAGAATAGATGCTTTTGAATTATGGTGCTGGAGAAGACTCTTGAGAGTCCCCCGGACTGCAAGGAGATCCAATTGGTCAATCCTCCAGGAAGCCAAGCCTGATTGCTCCCTGGAAGGACAAATCCTGAAGCTCAACTACTTTGGCCACCTGATGAGAAGAGAGGACTCTTTAGAAAAGACCCTCCTGCTGGGAAAGATGGAAGGCAAAAGGAGAAGGGGGCGGCAGAGGAAGAGATGGTAAGTCAGTGTCACCGAAGCGATGAACATGAAACTGGGCGAACTCCGGAAGCTAGTGGAGGACAGGGAGGCCTGGCGTGCTGTGGTCCAGGGGGTCGCGAAGAGTCGGACACACACGACTTAGCGACTGAACAACAACATGCTTAGATCTTGAGCGAAAAGCACCATTGCTTTCTGGGTGACCACATCAGGAGACAACACTGTGTACGGAGGCAGGGGCAGCGCAAGGGAAAGCCTGAATAACCAAAAGCTGTTGGGGAAGGGACGGGCCTCGCAGGGGTTGAGAACAGGAGGGCTGCAGCAACACAGCAGAAACACGAAAGGGTCCGTTTCCCTGTCTTCGAGCAACCAAAGTTTTCAAGCAACCAAAGATTGAATAGCAGCAAGGTTTCTTTCAGGGCCTGAGCAGAGAACAGGAGATGCTGACCCTGCATCTCAGCAGGCCATGCGCTGCTTGCCCCTCGTTATCTCCCCAGAGCTGGTTCCTCTCCACTTGAGATGCTTTTGCATTAGACAGAAATAACAGCAAGGTCAACGTTTTCCATGGAACCGGGTAAGATGCCAATGAAGAAACTAAGGAGAGCTGGGAAATTTGCCGAGGTGGTACGCGTCCTTGCAGAGGCAGATCTGCAGGGAGGGCAAAGCTCTAAGTGTTGCAAGGAGCCTTACCCTGTCATGTAAATCCCTCCTCTCCCTTGCTGCTGTAGCCAGTAAGCAACGCCAAGATGTTGCTTTTCCCTGTGAGGATTGGCTAAAACGGTGCAGGAGAGGAGTGATTTCCACTGCAAGGTAAGTAAAGGCTTCTTGCAAAACTTAGAGCTCGGCCCTCCCTTAGATCTGCCTCTGCATCCTTGAATATAACTGGAGCATAACAGAAGAAGCATGGCTTTCTCTCTGCTATGTGCTCTCTCCAGCTGATACAGAAATTTTACACACACACACACACACACACACAGAGTATATACATCTCATATATATATCTGAGAGAGAGAGATGGCAACAGCAGCAATGCACACATCAATCAATATAATAGTATTTCAACACAAAGTGGTTTGCAGGAAATGTGGAGGAGAATGTCTGACTCTCTAGCCTTCCACTCTTCTCTTCCCACCACAAGTCAGCTAGTCCCTCGATTTCCCCTGAGCCCCCGCACACATTCTTCCTGGCTTTTATGGTGTAAGGAAGAGAAATTGTTCTGTTTTGATCTCTCCTCTCCGCAATTTCACTCGGTACCCCGCCCAGAAGCAGGTGGGGAGTGCCTTATTACAACTTGTTTTTCCGGCGAGAGGAAATAATTGCAAACAAAGAGGGAAGACGAGACTTGGCAACACTGTCCTAAAAGGCGGGTACCGCTAGCCCCGATTCCTAGCAGCCTTGGCGCTCTAAATCACGAGATCCTGCTATCTTCCTTTAGTCAAACATACCATTGGGAGCAGTCCTGTTCACACAGCCAAAGCGATATACTGTTATCTTTGAGCTCTGGAAAAAGCAGCATCTAAAACTTTTAAATAAATACAGGTATATTTGTTATAGATGCTTGCTGGAGTGGCAGGGGTCCACCAGGTCAGGAACAGGCAGAAGGCCCACCTGCCAGGCCAGCCTCTGATATGCTCCTCCTTCCAGTGCCAGTCCAACACCCCCATCTACAAATGAGGAGCATCCCACAGAGGTTGCCATGTCAACACTGGGACACTCTCTCAGGGGATTCTCCCATTGGTCACTGGGGAGGGCGGGAGGAGCCTTTGCAAGGGGCTGACCACCATCTTGCACCAGTAAGCTTGGGGAGGGTCCAGAGGACTGCAATGCCACCAGGGTCCAGTGGAGGGCGCTATCCCAGCACCTCCAGCAGCCTGGTCCCAGCAAACCCCCCCTCCTCAAACCGAGATCTGGCCCAGGCTGGGACCAGCTCATGAGTTTGGCACAACTGCCGATGCTCAACAACTAAATAGCTTACGTATTACTGGCACATGCCAAAGGCATGAATACCTTTCCTTCGGGAAACAGGTGTATTCGTGTGCGAGAGCGAGAGAGTTTAACTTGTGCTGGTAGTCTTGGCATACGCGCGAGATTTATTTCTTCTTATTTACCTTTTATTTCCATTTTAGCCCCACCTTTCTGAACAAAGATAGCTTATAATAATACCAGCCTTGGACAAAACCAACAAAGCCATTTCGTAGACTAAAATAATGAAAGGAGCAGCACAGCCCAAGCGACCTTCGGGCACCAAACTCCAAAAGCAGCCGCTCTTTGGCTAGTGGTCTTCAGTCTTCACTCCTCCCTAGATTTGAAAAGGAAGTGGGGAATGGAGCAGAAGAGGAAGCTTGGAGGAGAAGAGAAGGGAAGACTAGAGCGTCTTCTACCCCTCCATATCTCCATTCTACTGCTCTGTTCCCTACTGCCTTCTCAAATCTAGGAAGCAGGAGGAAAAGGAAGGGCAGAGGTGGCTGGGCAGACAGCAGCAGCCACATGCAAAACAATCCTACCCATGTTTACACAGAAGTAAATTCAGCTCCGTTCAGTGGTGCTTAGTCCCAGCCAGCAACATGCTGTGAGAGTGTGGGCAGGTGAAGCAGAAATGCCTACAGCAGTTCTTTGAAAAGTGCCTCCGCTGCTGCCGCGGTGGCTGTGATCCTGCAAAGACTTACAACCTGTGAGCTCGAGCTGCTCAAAGCTTGTCGCCCCGTGCAATTGCACCCCGCTGCACCACTGTAGCTATGCCCCTGCAGAGAGGAGGATGTTTTTTTAAACCCACCCTGAGCCATCAGGATAAGGCAGGAAAGAAAACTGAAAGGGCTTCTACCGCTCCCTGTGTCTGGGTCCATGCCAGTTGACGAACGCGGTCTTGTATGGCAGAGAACGCCAGCACCCCACCAACGAAGGGTGGAAGCGGCTTTGCCTGGCTGTTTTCCAAAGCAAATGAAGGGGAGGTTGGGAAATTGAGCGGCGCAAGACTGTGTCTGCCATGACCTGTAGCAGGGAAGCGGGAGAAGCCGTGTGCTTTGGCTCCCCTCCAGCCTCACTTCCTGATGGCGCCAAGCTCATGCCCTCCTCTCTGAGTCCTTGCAGCCTCTCTCACCTTCCCCAACTGCAGAACCGAGAACAGAAATATCAGGGAGGGGGCACAGGTGGGGCAGAAGGGGCCCCTGGGGAGGGGCTGAGCTTTGCCCCACACCTGAAGTTCCTGAATAAGAACGCAAGAGGAGCCCCACTGGATCAGGCCAAGGGCCCATCTAGTCCAGCTTCCCGTTTCCCACAGATTCAGATGCCTCATGAAGCCCACAAGACAACAAGATGCCTGCATCCTGTTGCCACTCCCTTGCACCTGGCATTCTGAGGTAAATAAAACTGAATTTGCTATCCTGTCTGTGGGAAGAGAGCCCCACTGGATCAGGCCAAAGGCCCGTCTAGTCCAGCTTCCTGGATCTCACGGTGGCCCACCAGATGCCTCAGGGAGCACACAAGGCAACGAGATGCCTGTATCCTGTTGCCACTCCCCTGCATCTTAAATGCTTCTGAATGAGAAATATACCTGTTTATTTTGGCATTAAGGTTTCCACCCAAAATCTTCTCTGCGGCAAGTCAATTGATTTGGGTGGGATCACAGCCACGGAGATGAATTTTAATCAGGGGGTACAAGGTTTCTTTTGGTCTACTTTAAATGTGAATTTGGCTCCCTGCTCCCTTTTTTACCCCAATCCAGGTACAATGTACCCCCTGTAGCCCTCTTTCAGAGGCCCTGGGTAGAATTACCTTTTGAGTAAGTACAGGTACAATGCTTACCTGATTACATACAATGCTGATTGTATTTAATTTTCAGGTTAAGATCCAGCAGCAGGTCTAGCAATAAGAGGGGGGGCAAGCTAGTTGCCTGGGGTGGGGGCACCTGTCTCTCTTCCAGCAGTGCTTATGCTTCTCACACACACACACACACACACACACACACACACACACACACACCCCAAACCACAACATGTCCGGGAACTATTCCATTGTCACAACTCCCTTATTTGCAAACAGCCCCTTTCCGCAATCCAGCTCCACATCCTTTTAACACCATCAACTTGTAAATCCCATTAATTCCTTTGGAATCCCCCCCCCGTGGTGTTCCCAGACCCCACAGCAAATCCATCCCCGAGCACTTAATCCCCCCCGCCGCCGCCAATGGGAAAGTTTTACGCTTACAAAACCTCAACCCTCCTTTGTTTCAAGAGGTTTGGAACTTCATTCCAAGCCAGCCTAGCCGTTGTCTTAGAAGCCGGGCAAAATGTACATGTTCCTCCTGTGCCTCCCGATCACCAGCCAGCACCCACAAACTGGTGGTGCCCCCAATTTGCAGGAACGCTGCTCAAGAGAGCTGTGTCCTTTTCCTCCTCCTCCCCGCTGGAGAGGACAAAAACCCTGGAAGCCATAACCTTTCCCTTCCCAACAAGGTCAACACCTCGGACACTCACTTTTCAATGGGCCCGTCTCCTTGCTGGCTTGGCAATCCAAAAGCAGATCCCCCCACCCCAATTTCTTGAGTAGGGGGGGGTGAGTGTGGCTCTGGGTCAGACTCTAGCCAATCCCAGTTTAGGACACAAAAATAAAATACTGGAAAGAGATCAGGACTAGAATGGCTTTCTCCAAGCAGATGTTCTCCTCCCTGGACAGATCCCAGCTGGGGGTGTCTTCTCAGGCTGTCCCTGTGTCCTCCCTTGTTTTCTGGGTGTCCCTCCCTCGCTCCTCCCCCATTCTAAGTAGGTTTGGGGCTGGCCATGCATACACACACACTCCACCACATCCCAGTGATTGGCAGCTGTCACTCACCTGGCTGTCCTGAAACTCCCCTGGCGACAAGACAGGAGACCCACCACCACGAGCGGAGCAGGCTGGGTTTGTTTGACGTCCCCCCCCCCCGCCTCGGCTCGCAATGTCAGCCTGCAGCGGCTCAACTCCTGCCTTTCTGGTGTTCAAACAAGTTTTACAAGCCTGCTCACTGCTTTGGAAAAAACACACAGAGAGGGAGAAAAAAAACCCGGTGACATCAGAGCCCAAGGGGGGAAAAACCAGCATCAAGGGGAGTTTGCACTGGCCACCAGCAGACTGGAACTCGTGACTTTAACAGCTGAGCGTTGCTGTTTCCAACCCCCCTCCCCTTTTCACAATGCCATGACGGGTAGAAGTTCAGCAGGTGAAGTTCTCGGGCAGAAGGGGTCATAGTTCAGTGATAGAGCTCGTGCTTGGCTGCCCCAAGGTCCAAGTTCAGTTTGCTGGCACTTTCCAGGGCCTGGGAAAGCCTTTTGCCCTAAAGCCTGGGAAGCTGTCAGAGCCCATCCTAGCAGCAGGCAGTGCAGGCTGGAGAGACCAATGGTTAAACACATCTAGGCGGCTTCACGTTCAAAGACTAGGGAGTCATTCTCAGCCCCAACTGTGGCTAACTTAATTTCTAAGCAGATGCTGGTAATGCCAGAGCTCAAGATACTTAGGTGGCCACACCTTTTGTTTAGAAACCACATCTCATTAGACATGGCCGGCTGGGTTACAAAGCGATGAGATAAGGCACTCTGTGTGTGCTCAGAGGACCTCTCTTCATCATCATTGCATCACAACAATGATGCAATGCTCTTGTGAAACTAGATTCTGGGGGTCTACCCCAGGGGGTTGCCAACTGACCAACCAATACCAAGCTGTTTGCTCCTGTGCATCTAGGACAAACCACACACTATGCCAAACATGTTGTTAACTAGAGCCTGGCTGCTAGCCACTGAGGCGTGTGTGCTGTTTTCTGCAGGAAATTGGGTTCTCCCTGGCATGCCTGCTTTCTTTGATGCAAGGAGGTATTTTTAAGAAGAAAACATTCAAATATCAAACTCACTGCTACTTGCACCCTGAAAGTTCAGGAAGCGCAGCTTAACCACGGAATTCTACAAATATAAAGCAGCGCAAAAAAAAAAAAAAAACCACCACTTTATCCCTAGTTGGCAGATATGAAGAACAGAGGAAATGAAGCTGTTAAACCTCAAAAGTACTAAATTTCCTTTCGTTATGTAACTTTTTTTGCCAAAAGCTAAATAGACTAAAATAATATTTGCTCCCAAGATTTGGCACTGGGAAAGGGTCTAACGGGTGAGACCAGAGAAGGAGGAAGAGAAAAAAGGAACTTGGCTTCCTAAGTGATGCCACCAGGTGCAGAAGGGAGGACTATTGGTTACAGCAGACTGGAGTGAGTGTCAGTCCTCCAAATCAGGGAAGCAAGCAACCACAGAACTGGAATGATGGGAGAAGGTCAGTTCAGCATCATAGCTCTAAGCCCTGAACAGGAGTTCAAATCCACATGCTCTCCCTCCCGTGTACTGGAAGATGATCCCGAAATAAATACATTTAGGAACATCAGTCAAGCTCCACTGGATCAGGCCAAGGCCCATCTAGTCCAGCTTCCTGCAACTCACACTGGCCCACCAGATGCCTCAGGGAGCATACAGGACAACAAGATGCCTGCATCTTGTTACCACTCCCTTATGCCTGATATTCTAGGCTAACCTACTTCTAAAACCAGGTGGCTGCACATACCCATCATGGCTTGTAACCTGCGATGGACTTTTCTTTGAGGAATCTTTCTAAAGGCACCTAGGCCAGATGCCATCACCAAATCCTGGGGCAAGGAGTTCCACAGATGAATGACACGCTGGGTAAAGAAGTATTTCCTTTTGCCTGTTCTAACTCTTCCAACATTCAGTTTTAAGTGGATGTCCCCTGGTTCTGGAGTTGTGTGAGAGGGAAACAGAACCATGTGCTAGCTTAATAAGGCTACACTTTGCCATTCATTCATTTTTGACTTTCAGCCATTCTCTGGGCCCTAACCAGCAGTGGCGTCTCTACAGGGAGGGCAGAGCTCTAAGTTTTGCAAGGAGCCTCACCCTGTCATGTAAATCCCTCCTCTCCCTTGCTGCTGTAGCCAGCAAGCAACGCCAAGATGTTGCTTTTCCCTGTGAGGATTGGCTAAAACGGTGGAGGAGAAGAGTGATTTCCACTGCAAGGTAAGGCTTCTTGCAAAACTTAGAGCTCTGCCCTCCCTATAGAGACACCACTGCTAACCAGACAAAAGTGCAAGGTATTGCTGAAAAGGAAAAGCGGCTGCAGATATGGCCTTATGCAGACGGTCTCTTTAAACAGCAAGCCCAAGCAAGGCCTCAAGCTGAGAAGGTCATGCGAGAACAGGGGGAAACCTATAGCTTTGCAGCAGAAACCTGCGTGAGTGGTTGGTTGGGCCTGCGTAATTTTCTCAGGGCAAATACATTCTTTTGCTTTTGACTTGGCAATTGGCGGGGGGGGGGGGGCGGCGGTGTTTGACAGTACTTTCCAAGGAACCCGATTTGGCCACCCCTAGCTTAAAGCTTTCCAGCTGTTCTGCATGTGCGCAGATGTCATTGGAATAATACCAGGGAGTTTTTGCTTTACAACAAAAACACGACCCATTCGATTACCTGGGTTTTAGCTGCAGGCCACAGCCATGAACCAGATTGCTTGCAAACCTATCGCAGGACTCTAAGCTCGGGCAAGTCCTGCGCATCATCCCAGTGTTTCGCCGGACAGAGGGACAGTTCCACCCAGGCCTCCGGTGTTGCAAGGGAGGATGCAAGCATCTTGTTGTCTCATGCCTCCCTGGGGCACCTGGTGGGCCACTGTGAGATACAGGAAGCTGGACTAGATGGGCCTTTGGCCTGATCCAGCGGGGCTCTTCTTACGTTCTTATGTTGCAGACAGCTGCCCTGTGGGCCACAGAGACCAAGAGCGCCCCACCCCGTCTGCCTCCAGATCACACAGCAATACCTGTCCTGCTGCTTCCAAGAATAGGGGGCCACTCCCTCCTGCCGCAATAACACACTGCACCGCCCCGAAAATTTGTGCTGTGGCTGCAGACAAGGAAACACCTCCGTGACAAAAGGCAGAATCTGGAGGGAACATGCCTGCAAAAGCAAGAGCATCTTTGCTGCTCCCCCCCCCCATTTAGGTCTTGAGTTTGTTGCAAATGCAGTTCTGCTAAGGCTTGCTCTTGTGCCCCCCCCAAGACTGTTTCTCCAGCTGCTTTCATGGGGGGTGGGGGACAGGAAGCACAGATTAACTGGGCAACAGGTGAGCACCGCAAGTGATTTCCTTCCGGTCCCCTCCTTTCCACCCCAGCCCCTGCCTTTCAACTCAACTCCCGTTTCCTGCCTCTTCTGACACGTTTGCGGTCCCCATGGACAAAGCTGGACACTGCTGTGAAGCAAACATTCCCCACCCCTGCAGCCAAATGTTCTTGCACGAACCAGAGGGAGAGCCCTTTGAGAAGTAGCCTGATTTTGGAATAGCCTCAGAGCTTGAGGCAATTAGCGATCTGATCTTTCCATCCCCCGTGCTTTCAATGGGGGCCCTGTGGGACCCACCAGAAATTGGATCACGACCCACAGTTTGAGAAACGCGGGTCTCATCCTTTCTCAAAAGCCAGGACAAAGCCCTGCCAAGGACTTGCAAAAGGCAACTGTGTGCTTGGTGTTCAGAAGCGGGTTATAGTACAGTGGCAAAAAAAAAATGCAGGATGAAACTAGGCGGTAACCCGGCTAATTTGCCCACGGTGCGCATTCCAGCTCTGCCCTGAACTCACTGGGTGGCCAAAGGCCAGCCACGCCCTCCAAGCCTCAGTCTTCCCTCTCTGCAATATGGAGATAATGAAGCTGACCCGACCGGTTGTTGCCACGGCAACACCAAGATAATCCACACAAGGCATGTTGCACACTCCGAAGGCTCCCTGCAAACGTTAGGCATTACTGTTGCTTTGCTACAGAGCATGTGCTTTGCCTGCAGGGCCTCCCGAGTGGTGGCTCCCGTTTCAAGGACCTCCGCTGGTCTGCAGAGAAGACCGCATCGGCCTCTTCCTGCAGCTGCATCACCTCAATGCAGAGGCTGGCTGGTCCATCGATGCCCTGGCCAAGCTGTGCAGAACCACATCGTCCACCTTTCCTTGCCGGGTTATCGAACCAGATCTGGGCCACCTCGACCCAGAAGCCAGCTTGCTGGGGGCCCTGGTACGTAAGCAGGGATCATCCCAGGAGGAGCTACGTGTTCTGATAAGAGGAGAGAAAGGGCTCGAGGGCTCTAAGTAGGGCTGCTGGGTCAGAAGAACGCCCAAGCTTGAAAGTCTGGAGGCAGGGCCTGACAAGCAGCCAGCCCGGCCACTTGAGAAGGGTCCACCCCCATCAGAGTGGCATAGCTAAGGGGGGCCGGGGGGTAAATTGCCCTGGATATCATGCCTTGAGGGGGTGCCATCCCAAAGCAGGTAAGGCACCCCTTTCCCCTTCTATTCAGGGTAACCCTTGCGCTTAACCAGTGGTGTCATTCAAATGATTTAGGAACAGGAATTCACTTTTGATTGGCACTTGTCGGGAACCAGCCACGGAGCCCGTTAGGATCCGGAGCGCCCATTCTGGTCCGTTCCCCCTGAATGACATCACTGCCTTCGCCCCCCTAGGAATCCGGAGTCGCTCCCTTTAACCCTCTGAGTGCCGGCCAACCAAGAAGAGAAGCTCTTTGCAGAGGAATTGGGAGGGGGAGGAGGGAGAGTGAAGTGGGCGGAGTCAGCCCTAATTTTAACTAGTGGAACTGAGTTCCCCCGTGTTCCCCCTGCATGACATCACTGCGCCTAACCCATTGGTCCCATAGGATCAAAAGTTCATTATCTGCAAATTCGCTAGCCTAAGGATGATGGGGTGTCAAAAAATAAGACCCATGGGCCAGAAACGCCCCCCCCCCCAAGCAATTTATCCAAATTGGTTTCTCCCAGCTTGATAATTGGGCTCCCTCGTAGCTTAAATTTCCCTTTTTCTCTTCTGTCATTTGCAGCTAATGAGTTTCTATGCAAGGCTAAAGGGCCAATTTCTGGCCATCATCGGGATTAATGATGTCACGTTCTGCTTAACGATGTAACTGCCAGCCCTCAGCAGGCACCATGAATGCTTTTCGGCCCACTGTATGAAGCGAGTTTGACAATCCTCTGGTAAGGTTGCCAGGAGCCTTACCCTAGCGCATGACAAGAACTGACTGTACCACTTCCCTGCCAAAAAACGAACCTTGCCAAAAACAGTTTACGTAACTAATTGGATCTGAAGAAGGGCCCCAGGTGTGTGTAAGTATTTTAAGTGTGTGCGTGCACACATACACACACTTAGACACACATTCTGAGCCTCTGAAAATATATACTGTATTACATTAAAAAGACACCAAATGGATTTGCAAATCTTGCAAAAATCTCACCTATCTGATCTGTGGGAAAACCCAGCTTCGTTCAGACCTGCCCTGCTTGGGCTGAGCTATCAAAACATGCCGGATCTTGTCCAGTTTTGCTCTTGTTCACCTGCCTTTCGGTTTCCCTTGGGAAATCTCACCAAAAGGACTGCCTTTCCCCCCAGAAAGCTGTGCGGGGGGGAGGGAGGGGAGAAAGCCTCTCCTCTCCCCCCCTGAAAACATCTTTAAAAAAACAACACTGGAGCACAACAGAATAAGCTTTTAGGAAAGCACTTTCTTTTCAATAACAGTGCAAAACCCTTTGAACTGATGCTCCAAAATAATTTCATTGTTCCACTTCTGCCAGATATAATCTGGACACTTGGTTCCTACCCAGAGCAAGTCCACAAACTGCCCTACTGGACATTATTCCCAAATTAGGATGATGGGCAATCATGTGTTGCCAGTTGCAAACCAAAAACAGCAGATGGAGGCAGAGGAGAAACAGGTGTTTCCTGTGGAAAGGAAGTCACTACGAATATAGTGATTAAAAGGGAGCGATTAGAGGAGATCGATGTAGAGGGGCAATCCTAGGGAGGCTGGCTCAGAAATAAGCCCCACTACATTCAGCGGGGCTCAGTCCCAAGGAAGATGCATAGAACTACAGCGAAGTATCCCATCAAAGAGCACCCAGGCAGTAACTTGCAGAAGCTTTGGAACACAACCGAAGAGACTGGAACCCAAACTTAACCACGTTGTCATTTGGACTCCTCGGAACTTCGACGTGCCTGTGAACCGGAACTATTTCTTCCATCCCAAGCAGGGCTGGTCTCTCAGTGAGACTCCAGTGATGATAAAAATGAGGTGGCACCCAGGAATGTGAAAATGGCCTGTTTCCAGCCTAGCCATACCGGTCCCACAGGAAATAAAGTCAGCCTTCCCCATCAGCTGTCTCTTTGCCTTTTGGGGCACACCTTCAGCTCCAGGTTCAACCCCTAGACTGCTTTCCAGTGTCAGGACTAACTTATATGCATTAATGCACAACTAACATAAGATCGCTGGGCAGGGCTGACACGACTGGTGTACTACAGATCCACCCACCCAAAAAAAAAAAAAACACTGTAGTAGGCCTGCCTGCATGCAGTAGTAACTATGTAGTAGCACCACCACAGGGAGTATGCAACACCTGGGAAATGCCAAGATGGGGTGAAATGGCTGAAAGTAGGCAATTGCTGTCCCACTTTTCAATATTGACATTTTTCACCCAGCAGCAAAAATCTAAACAGCCATTTAAAAAAAAAATAAGTTAGGAAAATGGCATTTGGAGAGGAAGAGGATGGCGTGAACATTCCCTTCCAGAGTCACAATTACACACACACACACACACACACACACACACACACACTATAAACACCATCATAAAACCCACCAGTCAACACTATTAGCAGCTGTGCTACTGAGCAAGGACTGCCTCCTTGTGGTCAAGACCTGCAACCGCACCCACACAACAATCAAGGCCAACCACTCTGGCAAACAATCCAAGCAAGAGCCGCAATTCCACACCATCAGCACGAGGACTATGAGCATTTCACAAGCAAACGAATGACACTGCGTCAGGCCACCGTTTGTGCCGAGGAAGGGCTCCTCCAGCACAGCAGTCCCCACTTCGGAGGCCACTGCGCCAGAGAATACTTTGCTTAAGCGTTAATCCCGCCCGGATCAGAATCACAACCCTACAGAGCCCAAAGCCGCACTCTGCCCCCAATTCAAAGTCCAGCCAGCTACCACTGAAGTGCATTTATTTCATCAGCAACAGAGCACCAACAGGCTCAGGTCCCCACAGTCCGGACCTTCAAACATCCACATACGAAAGCAATTCAGGCCTTCAGATCTTGGACAGGGGAGCAGACGGGGCCTGCGATCCCAATTCAGTAAAAAAAAAAATCACAGCACTGCGCAGACGGGAAAGGAAGGCCAAGAGGGGTCCAGGTTCGGCTGGGAACTTCCAGCTAGTGCAAACTGCGTCGTCGAGGGAGCAGGAATGGAGTTGAGGTTTGATGCTTTTTTTCCCCCCCCTACAGGTACGAGGGGAGACGGAAGAACTGGCTGAAAACTTTAGGATCCAAACATTCCCTTGCCTCTCCGAGGAGCCGACGGTCATCTTCGCTCACCACTTAAGGCGGGGAGCACGACTGATTGGGCATTCATGGAGTCATCGCTACAGGGACTCTTTTAGGGACCCCGTTGGAGTGGTCGTGACGCTGGCGTGATCGTCCAGAGGGGGAAATGGCTACACCGCTAATCTTGGACCCCACACTTAAGGTTAGCAGGGACTGCAAAATCTGCAGAAAACAAAGAAGGAGATTTATTATCCAGGGACACGTAGGAGTTGCTTTCTGTGCCTGAACGGGAGCCCAGGATTCTGTAGCCCTACCAGCCCAACTTTTGCAGCCCTACAAACATTGCACCTTTGTAGCCCAATCCTGTGCAAGCTTACTCTGAAGTACGTCCTACAGAGCTTAAGGGAACTCACTCCCAACTAGAAGCCCCCTACAGGGCTTGGGACCCTCATAGGAACAGCCCCACTGATCAGGCCAAGGGCCCATCTAGTCCAGCCTCCTGTATCTCACAGTGGCCCACCAGATGCCTCAGGGAGCACAGGAGACAACAAGAGGCCTGCATCCTGCTGCCACTCCCTTGCACCTTGCACCCAGTTCTCCCTGAGATGGGGACCAGAAAGCCAGCCTCACCGATCTGTTTGGGCTTGGGTAGGTTCAGATTGTTCATCAGTTCGACAAAGGCCTCCTTGGGCAAGGTCAGGCGGGGATTCAGGGTCCTCTCTTCTTCCACTGTGGACACCGTCTGGCCTGGAACGGAGGGCAGATGTATTAAAAAATTAGGAAAATTAAGGAGAATCGAGAAGGAAAAGAACGAAAGTAGATACAACAGAGGGGCTAAGAGACTGTTGCAGTTCAGGGTTTGCCCACCTGCCTCTTCCACTCACTCCCTAAATCCAAAAGCCAGGAGTGGAACAGTGCAAGAGAGGAAGTGTGGAGAAATAGAGTGGTGGGCTAGAACACCAGTCTCCAAATCGCAGGCCTCCACATTTGGGGAAACCTTTCCCATGGCTAGCATGGATTGCTCCATCGCACTGTGGCTTGTAATGTCAATCATGCTACCCAGAGAGACACTCTGGGCTGTCATGTCTTTCCCGAAACCCAGGAGAACAGCTGGCTGGGGTGAGGTACCATAGACGCGACTGCCTAGAGCATCTCTCTGGGCAGCACAAGTGACAGTGCAACGGAATGATCACAGCAAGGAAAGCTTTCCCCAAATGCCAGATCTGGACCAGGGGCTGTAGTCTGGAAGTCCCTGTGCTAGAGACTTTGCCGCTCTAGCCCAACATTCTCTTCTCCTCCACACTTCCTTGCTGCTTCGTTCCGTTACTTTTTCAATACAGGGAGCAGAAGCGAGAGGGCCCAATGGGACCACAGCGCCCCCTAGCTCCACAGTGGGGACACCAACTTACCTGTGTAATCATGGGCCGGGTAGAGCAGGCAGTCTCCAGGGAGTGTGAAGATTTTCTCATGGACAGAGCGATACAGGGTTTCTGGGGAGCCTGGGATGAGACACAGGAATAGAACCATTTTAGAGAGCTGACTCTTACATTGGCCTTTAAAACTAAAGAAAAATGGAAGAAAAAAATACCCACCTACAATAGCTCAACGGCTAAAAGCTACTGAAATTGTTGACTTTGGAGCAAATGGCTTATTGATGACAATCACAATTGCGTATATTTGATCATGTCCGGAAGCCATTTCTCAACACATTCGGCAATATGCAAAGTTTCTCACTCACTATGGAGTTTCATTATATTTTTGAGTTACAGTATACATTATGGTTATGTGCATCTGGTTATGGTCAGGCTTGGGAGTTCAAGACTGCGCGACGGAGTGAGCTCCCATTGCTTGTCCCAGCTCCTGCCAACCTAGCAGTTCAAAAGCACCTAAATGCAAGTAGATAAACAGGGACCACTTCGGTGGAAAGGGAACGGCGTTCCGTGCGCTACGGCATATAGTCATGCCAGCCACATGACCACGGAAGCTTGTCCTTGGACAAAACGTCTGCTCTACAGGCTTTGAAACAGAGATGAGCACCGCCCACTACAGTTGGTCACGACTAGACCATTCGGTCGTGGGGAAACCTTTACCTTTTATACATGTGATATATGTGATGCTGTTTGGACACTTTTTTCTTTCTTTATACAGAAAATGAAAATAAAGTATTAGAAAAAATGTTGGGTTTAAGCGGGAGGCACAGATACAAGTACACACACAGTATATAGATGTACAACACTGTGCCCCCTGTCGTCGGTCCAAAATATCCTTGACCCTTTAGCCCACAATCTTAGGGTATCCCCATTGCACCCAACCTTAACTGCATTGAACCCCCACCCTCAAGGGAGTTGACCGGACAAGAATTCCCACCCTGCTATCAAATTTCCTTACTTGCCCCCAAACCCTAGAGGTCCTTTGTCCACCACTAACGCTGTGGCCAGTTTGCTCCTACCCTGCTGGAAGTCTGTGCGCCCGCAGCCCCGGATCAGCAAGGCGTCCCCGGTGAAAGCCATGCTCTGGTCGTTCAAAACGTAGGTCAGGCAGCCATCCGTGTGCCCGGGGGTGGCACGAGCTTCCAAGGCCTGGAGGGGCAAGAGGGAGATCACCAGTGATGTCATGCAGGGGGTACGCGGGGGTACACGAGTACCGGTTTCTAGGATTACAGCTGGCCCAGCCCATTCGCCCATCCACTCGTCGACTCCGCCCTCTTGAATTTCCTGCATGTTGGAGTTGCCTGCATGTTCTCAGAGCCAGGCAGGCAGGCAGGCAGCGAGCGGAGCCTTTCCTTTCCTTGCCACTGAAAAATGAGTTGCTCTGGGGTTTTAACATGATGCCAGGCCTCCTTAACATGTTCTGGGGGTGCTGTGGAATACTGTTGCAACTGTTGGGTCAGTTTAAAATCATCTGAGGCCTCAAAAAGGGCTTTTTTCATGTCACTTCCTGCCACGACATCACTTCTGGCTTATGACATCACTTCCGGTGGGCGGGTCCCGACACATGCCAATCAAAAGTGAGTACCTGTTCTTAAATCATTTAGATGACACCACTGGAGATCACAGTTAGTCCCACTGTACAGATGGGGACCAGAGTGGCACCTTACCCAAAGCCACAGCCTGAATAAATGGCTGGCAGGGTGAGGTCTTGCACCCAGCTCCAATTAGCCATGGAACCCCGCCTGCCACAAAGCAACACAGAGGAAGTAGCAGCCACAGCGGTAGCCACGATCCATTCTTCAGGTGACATCCAGGGGACATCCACTAAAATTGAGCGTTGGGAGGGAGAGAACCCATACAAGGAAATACTTTTTTACCCAGCGGGTAATTAATCTGTGGAACTCTTTGCCACAGGAGGTGGGATCTGGCCTAGGTGCCTTCAAAAACGGATTGGACGGATTTCTGGAGGAAAAGTCCATCGTGGACTATAGGCCACGATGGGTGGTACAACCTGCTTATGTTAGAAGTGGGCGACTTCTGAATGGCAGGTTCAAGGGAGTGGCAACAGGATAAAGCATCTCATTGTCTCATGTGCTTCCTGAGGCACCTGGTGGGCACCTGGTGTGAGATACAGGAAGTTGGACTAGTTGGGCCTTTGGCCTGATCCAGCAGGGCTCTTCTTATGTTCTTAGGCGCACTGAAGATGCCACTTACAAAGGCCCCGAATGCGAGGGTATGTCCTTCCTTGATCAGGATGTCCGCATGGGCCCCACTGTCCCGGGAGATGACGCTGGAACTTCCTGGCAACAGATGCTTTAGAAGCCCAGTTCCTGTGATGTGGTCAGCGTGGCAGTGGGTGTTGACTGGAAAAACAGGAAAAGAGAATTATGGGAGTTATTCTCGACAAGCCCAAGTATCTAACCCAGCGGTTCCCAAGCTTATCATCTGTTGCAGTTTCATATCTCACAGTTCAGAACTGGTAGAAACTGGCATTCCGTCTCTCCGTCTCAGAATCAGATAGAGCACCTGTGAGTCCTTGAGCAGGTCAGCTTCCCAGCTTGTTACGGATAGTAGCTGTACTCCCTTTTAAGATAGTGTAGAATAAGCAGGCAGTTTCACACGGGAAGCCCTGGCTGCAAACACTGCACATTCCCATGAGCTCATAGTGTTCTAAGAGTCACCCCATTGGGGAAAATGGGGCACAAGGGGTCTTCAGGTATCCACCTACCAGATACACTCTGGCTGCATCCCTTTGTTCTGTTGTTAGAAGGAGTTTTTCACTGTGTGTGCTTAAGATGTAAAGCTGCACTGAAAACGGCCGCCTGCGAGCGGCCCAAACTTCACCGGCTTCCTAGCCGGCAGATTGAACCTTTGTACCTTTCTTACTTTCGCTACAATAAAGAGACTTTGTTATGGAAATGTGCCGATTGCTTCAGTCCTTCGCATCGGAGCGCTAAGGCAAGCGCTAAAATGGGTCTCCAAGCCCCCAACTCTGCTGCTATTTTCACAAATACACAACA
>JAJKFI010039402.1:0-36912 GCA_029204185.1 Lerista edwardsae | reverse complement strand
GGTCTCCAAGCCCCCAACTCTGCTGCTATTTTCACAAATACACAACATCATCTAGTCCAGGTGCCGCCGCCACCGCCACTACATCTTGTGGCAAGGAGTTCCACGGATGAATGACACACTCGGTAAAAAAATATTTCCTTTTGTCAGCTCTAGCTCTCCTGCCACTCAACACTCAGTTAAAACACTGAGGCAAAAAAAGATATTGGATGTAAAAGACTCTTTCCCAAAACCTTGGCATATTGTCTGCTGGGAACCAATTTTCAGACTCTATATACGGCAACTATTAAGCTATATACTGTTAAGCCAAAGACCCTGCCTAGAATGAACCGAGCCTTACCAGCATACAGCAAAGTCAGTCCAAGTTGCTTCACCAAAGTGGCGTCCCTCTTGGCAGTCTCCAGAACTGGATCAATCAGAACTGCCTCCTTGGTCTTCATATCTGCGAGCAGGTAGGTGTACGTGCAGCTCTCATCTTCAAAGAGCTGGTGGAGGAATGAGACCTCTGGTTAGTCCACGGAAGGCAGTGGGACGGTCTAGTGGTTACAGCCAGAACTGGCGTTCTACCTTTAGCCCCATAATCATTTAAGGAAAGTTTAAATCAGGCACCTGCTGGAGATGTGCAGGCAGGGGGTTGGACTAGATGACCTTGTGGGTCCCTTCCAACCTGGGGCACCAGATGTCATGACCACAAAGGAGGACACAACACCCCAAAACGCAGGACATTCAAGAAAAATGTTACAAAACAGAAGCTAAAAGCACTGATATATCTCGATTTGGGGGTCTCTTGTCCTCTCTTTAATGCAACCCAAGGAACAAAGGGCAAACACACAGGCAAGTGTTGAAGGGGACATGTAGGACATTCTTAAGTTTACCCAGGACAGAAGGTTGACATGTAGGACATGTCCTGGAAAAAAGAGGCTGTCTGGTCACCCGGCTTCCAACTCTATGGTTCTATGGAACACTGTCGAGCCGCTGCTTTGGCGACTACACTGGCTGCCGGTTCTGTTCCAGGCCCAATTCAAAGTGCTAGTTTTGACTTTTAAAGCCCTTTACGGCTCGGGTCCGGGGTATTTGAGGGACCGCCTTCTTCCATATAATCCAACCCGTACTCTTAGATCATCTGGGGGGGGGGCCCTTTTGACTGTGCCGCCACCAGGAGAAGTGAAAGGGGCGGCGGCCAGAAAGAGGGCCTTTTCGGTGGTGGCCCCCCAACTCTGGAACACCCTCCCCTTAGAATTGAGAACTGCTCCTTCTTTGTTTACATTTCGGCGGGGGCTGAAGACCTTTTTATTCCAAAAAGTTTTTAACTGTTGACAGGCTGGCTGGTTATTATAATCCACAGGGCTTGTTGTTTTTTAAATTGTTTTTAAATTTGTTTTTAATTGTGTTCTTAATTTTTGATTGTATTGTTGTTTAATACTGTTTTAATTGTTTTTAATGTGAATTGTTATATTGTTTTATATATATTTATATTGTAATGCCGCCTTGGGTGCCTTCGGGCACAATAAGGCGGGGTAAAAATCTAATAATAAATAAATAAATAAATAAATAAATAAATAAATAAATAATATTCATTATTTTTGCATCCATTCTCCTTTTTCTCCAATTGCTCTGAGCAGATTTTTTGCTTTCTCAGCGCTGTTTTGTGCAAATCAAAACATTTTTTTTTTTTAAAGGAGAAAGACGGCCCTGACCTTTGAGACACGCATGAGACAGAGTCTTGCCAGCTGGACAAGTTTCCCAGTCACAACCATCCCGTTTTGCAATTCTGTGGTTTTACACTCACGCAACATTCGGGCAATTTATCTGCGTCCCTGCTGAAGTTCAGAAACTGCAGATGAACTGATAGGGAACTCAGCCCGTTGGACTTTGGCCACAGCTTGGGAGGAGGGCAGCCCAGGAGTTGAGGGGTTAAGGAACAAGTTAGTTGCCAAAAAGAACAACTACTCCAAGAATTCAGCCTAGGATTAGGGGGGCTCCAACAAATGGAAACTAGTCCATATGAGGAGTTCAAGAGCCTGGGTTTGGAGGCATTCCACCCCCCCCAAAAAAAAAACTCCAGTAGGGTTGCCATCTTATCTTACCAGACATGTGCCTATGCTTTTAGTAACAGCCCAATACCAGAAATATCAGCAAAAGAGCTCTAAATAGGCAAGAGGCTGGATCACAAGCCCCTGCATAGTTGCAGATGTGAGGGGACCAAGAAAGAATGAGGATGCAGGCGTATAGTTATGCGGAAGGCAGCCCATTAAACTCAGTGACCCGGTCCCTGTGCATTCAAGCCTGCCAGCTCCACCCTCCACTAGCCGATTACACTAAACCCAAACATGGAAACGGGTGGGGGAGGCAAACAGGCTAGGAGGAGGCTGCAGTTGTTGCAACAGTGGCATAGCAGGGTTTCTGAGCAGCTCACAGCTTGACAAGCAGAGCTTCAGCAGCTAACGGTTTCGCTCCTGCCCAGCCATGCAAACGCTCGCTAAGAGAATAAAGAGCCTGGCCTGCAGGACTAGCGCCGCACAGCTTCTCAAGGCAGAGGCACCCTGCCAAAGTTAGCCGTTGGCAACCCGTGCCATTTTGATCACGCATCACGACTCTATCTTAGTTAGAAGAACCAAATAGTGGGTTAAAAACGCAGACGCCCGAAGACACGAGGGCGTTCGCAGGGATCCCTTGACTGGGTTTCCAAATGCCAAGCTGCCGTCCCGCTTCACGGAGGCAGGGAACAGGGGAAAGTCCATTCTGCGCACAGAGGGGCAACTGACCTGTCGAAACAGCAGCCCCCGGCGCTGGGCGGAGCGGGCACAGTAGCAGCGCCCGGGGAGGCTGGTCGGGGGCTGGTGCAAAAGGCGCAGCAGCGCAGCGGCTCCTGCAGAGCATCTCCGGGGCAGCCACATGGGTGATGCCCTCTGACGCGCGCCGGGCTTCGTGCAAAGGGAGACGGAGGCGCGGCGCCCTTTAAAAGCTCCCAGTGGCGCGGCTGCTGCTGCGAGGACGGGTCAATTGCAGGGGCGGGGACGGAAGCTGGTCCTCTTAAAGGGCCAGGCGCCCAGAGGCAGGAATGACCAAGAGACCTGTGTTACCCTCTAAGATGACAGCGTTCACTGGGGTGTCAGGCTGCGGCTGGTGTCTTCCATTACTTACATGTACATTGACATGCGTGTATGGAGGAAAGTAAAGGAAACTTTGGGACCAAATAATGGCCAAGAAATGCAAAAGATGAGGATTCTATGAAAAGCATAAACCCGTATACTGTACTCTACTGCGGTGGTTCTCAAACTTTTCAGCACAGGGACCCACTTTGTAGAATGACAATCTGCCTGGGACCCACCGGAAGTGATATCACGACCAGAAGTGGCGTCATTCCTTCCTGGGAATGCAGCAAGAAATTGGATGGTTTATATCAGCTATTTTCCAATAGCAAAGTGAATCAGAAGGAGGGAGCCTATTTGCCTATTTGTCAGGAAAAAGCTGGCAACAACAGTGGGGAAGGCCAATAAACACATAGATGATCAGCTATGGTTCAAGGCAGTGGTGTCATTCAAATGATTTAGGAACAGGAACTCACTTTTGAATTCAAATTCAAATGTTGAAAAAAAAAAAAACACAAAAAGCCCCGGAAGCAGCCACGGAGCCCATTAGGATCCGGAACGCCCGTTCTGGTCCGGAACGCCCGTTCTGGTCCGTTCCCCCTGAATGACATCACTGGTTCAAGGCCATAAGGACACAGCCTGGTAGATAAGTTACTACACTTTACAACACTTTTTCCCTGTGCAAAGGACAATCTCATGTTCCTCCCTTAGGGAACAAACGTTTGTGTATTTTGAGATGGGTTTTATTGCAGTTTAGGTTAAGGGGCACGTTGACATTAGAGGTAGGATAGGGGTGTGTGTGCAAAAAAAGCTGTGGGACAAGTTATGGCAATACAAAAATACATATCCAACTGCACATTGAATACAGAGCCAAGAACTATGGGATGACTGAGCTACAAATACAGAACTGTGCAACCACGACTACTCAACAGTAAGCCCCATTGAATTTAGTGGGGATTACTCCCATGTAAGTGTGCACATGATTGCAGCATCTATTTGTGTGTTTTAAATCTGCCCCATCATGTGTTTTTGCTTCTGCTGTATCCGTGTAATCCCTTCATTTCATGCAAGTCAACTATGGTTGAAAAGTGGGCAGCACATTTGCCAAACTCATAATGAATGCATGAGAAATTAAACAGGTGAAATTGTTGCTTATGTCCAGGCCTGCTGATTTACCTGCTGAACCTCTGGGACTGGCCCAGAGAGTACAGTACAAGGGCAGGGCAAAGAGCAAAGGGCAGCAAACTGGTAATCATTTCCAAGTGAGGATTTTTGTCCTACGCCCGCCACCGTCGCGCAGCCGTTCTTTGCACTCTTCATTGGGTGAAACCATCAGGCGGAGGAGGAGGGGGGACCGTCCCTGAATGTGGTGCAGCCCAGAGGAACAATTTGTCCGCGGGACTTGTTAAGTTGATTCGGCTGCAGGTAGTTTTGTTCCCTTCTTTAGATTGCTTGTATGGCATGTGCGCTTCCTTCGTCTGACTATGAAATGCTGCATTTTCCCCCTTGTGCGTAATTCGAAGGTTAAAAAAAAAATTACAGGTTCTGGAATGCATTCTTTGCTTGGTGTTTAAATTGAAGTGTGCCTCTTTTTTTGCCTTTTTAAACAAGGTCCACAAATGGTACGTTCCAGATTAGCTGTGCATGTCAAAGGGGCAAATCCTTTTCCTTAAGCAAGAGATAATTTTTTTGTTTTTTGCACGTTTGCATTGGTGGTGGTTAAGTGGCCTTAAAAAAGGAATGCTCTCAACACGAAATCGCCTCACTTTTTCTTGCAGATTGCATTACTGAACACCAACCCCAAACTCTGAAATTGTGCCCCTCTTTTCCCCTGCTTCGGCACTCCCAATTTGCAGAATGCGGGAAGACATCGTCATTATTCTGAATAACAATACACGATCTATGTGCAATATGCAATGAGTTTACAGATCCCTGCCCTCAAGGAGTTTCCAATCGCGAAATAGGCAAGAAGCTGACGACAGAGGAAATGGAAAGAAACGGGAAAGAGTATGTTATTATCGTGCTGTATAGTATTGTTGATTTGGTTACAGTTGTTGTGAGATGCAGGAGGTCCCGTTGACTGTACCAAGGTTCACTTGTGGAGCGTAGGAAGCACGAAGAAGAGTGCTTCAGAGCATGTGCAGAGTGCAAAACAGGAACAGGGCTTCCAGGTCAAAGGTGCAATTTCAGGACAGCATGGGATTCCTTATGAAATATAGGCTGTAGTCCTGAACGCGCATGCATCCGTATGTGAGAATATGTACTCAGAAGCAAGTGCTGTTGAATTCAGTGGGGCCACCATTTCTCCTTAGGGTGCATCCCTACCTCAAAATAATCTCTATTAAAAATCAGTGGCATGCGCGTGTTTGTCTTGAGCTTCGAGTTTTTGCAGATTTACCTCACTTGGAGGAAGTAAGTCGGGCTGCAGGCGTCTGTTCGCTTTCTTGGGAGTCAGAGCCGTTTTCTTGAATAGGGCACCCATGTCAAGATGCGGGAGAGGCTCGGGGCCGTGAGCCTGAAAGTAAAGAGGCGCCCAATGCAGTGCGGCGGGCTCGATCCCCGAGCAGCAGGTTACGATGCGCTTCCTTGAAAGTAGCAGCCGTTGCATTGGGGGGAGAGGGGTGGGGTTCTTTCCAAGGAGGCACGCTGTTGGGGACTCAGGCTGCTGGGCTGCAATCCTAAACGGCGTCGTTTACTCCTGAGTAGGCACGGTGAACGGGGGGATCGGGGCTGTTTAGCCCCGGAGACTTATTTTTTTTGGGGGGGGGCGCGTTCAGGAGCTTTCCTCTCCAGGGATGCTATTGCGCTTTGGCTAGGGAAAGGGGGTCTGCTCTGCTCTCGAGGAGCCCCCCTCGCCGTCGCTCCCGTCCATTGCAGCCGCCTCGCGCTGCCAGGCTTCTCTTCTCCCCCCCCCAAAAAAAAAGACGGGCTCGGATTGGTCGGGCGAGCTGCAAGCGAGGCAGACAGACCCTCGGCTCTGGCCAGCTGGGCTGGGCTGCTGCTGCGCCCGCGCGCCGCTGGGAGAGGCTGGCTCGGGGAGGGATGCGGTGGTGGGGCGCACAGCCCGGCCCCCCGCGGGGACAGCATGACCCGGCGCGATCGGCTCATGAAGGGGAGACCCCAGCGGCAGCCTGAGGCCGGGGGAGGCTCCCGGGCGGGTGAGTGCAAAGCGGCGGCTGCGTGGAGAGGAGGCCCGGCTGGGGGTATGGAGGATGCGCTGCAACGAGGGAGGGGCGGCGCAAGGGGAGGCTGGCAGTGCCCGGGGGTGAGTGGTGGGGAGGGCAGCCTTCAGGAGGGGCCACGATCCCGCCGTGCTCTTTTTCTCCAGCTGCTGCAAGCCCGTGTAGGCCGTCTAGGCGGCTCCGAGGGAGGGGGCAAGCCCCCACCCACCCCCTCCAGGCAAAGAGATCGCTCCCTTTCTGCACTCTCGACGGCATGCCACCCGGGCTTTCAGCCGAAGCTGGCACTCTGAGCGTGCTTGGCAGGGGTGTCGTGATGGATTTTGAAGTGCAGAAGCCCATCATTGCAAATCGCCCCTCTCCCTCCCAATAGCCGCACCCCACAAAACTATGCAATCAGTACAGGAAAACAACAACACATAACGTTTCTTGTTAGCCCTGTGTTGAATCTTGTTTGCTTAAAGGGGTGGGTAATTTCACCCCACACCCTGGAAGAGGGGGATGCATTGCGAATAATTCAAAAATAATGTGTAATATGAGGGGGGAAGAAAACTTCCCAAATTAGTATGAAAGGGCTATTAGCATGCTGGCCTGTGCATGTTTGCTCAGAAGTAAATCCTATTATGATATTATGCCCAATTATCGAGTAGAACTTACTCCCAAGTGAATTTGCACAGGACTGTAGCTTTAATGTAAAACCAGCAACATATTATCTCTCAGATCTTGGGAGAGAGGCTGGCCTAGACATTAACATATACCCTTAGGCAAATGTCTCAGTTTGCTTCTGTGCCTGATGCCTTTTCTTGGCTAAGGTTGTTTTAAAAACATCAATTTTCTTTTCCCCCAAAGCAACAGTCTGCTTAGAATATCTCGCCTCTCCTGCCGTAGGAGAGGCCCTAGTCCGACCGTAAAGTATGTTTGGACCACTTTGGGAGTCAGAGAGGCCAGCACACAGACGTGCGCCACCCTTCCTGATTCAGAGAGTGGTCCAAACTCGCTTTACAGTGGCCCTGGTGCCGGCCAAACTTTGCTTGCCTAACTGTGCCGGCCTCACTCCAGGTGAGGATTGCGCCCTTAGCGGTGAGGGATGCCTTTTGTGATATGTCCGTACAGCACTTGGGATGTTTCAGTTTGGGGCCTTGGAGTTGAAAACGGACTCTGGGGCCTGAAACCAAATGGAGCCCTTCTGCCTTGAGGGGGGGTGTTTCCCACACTGTATTTTCCTCTGTGGAGCAGTGGGGAACCCTAGACTTGGCTCTCCCCCCCCCTCTCTCTCTCTGCCGCGCGACTCCTCTCCGGCCTGTATTCCGAGCAAGTTGCCATAGCAACTCCGCACTTACGCCAAGTTGAGCGAGAGCAGAATCCAGCAGTAATTGGATCCTGGGGCCTTGCAGGAGGCCCAGTGGCGGAGAGCAGCGCTGGCCAAATACCGACATCGCCCTGTCAGCTTCTGCGCCGAACCCGCGCCGGATTTGCAAATGAGCGCAGCAAGGTTGCCGGCCCGCTGGCTCGCGTAGACCTCGGGTGGCCGCTGGTGGCCCAGAAGGGAGGGACACCTTGACTTCCGAATCGTTGCCTAGTCAAGGGGCCAGCTTGCCCGCTGGCGACTGGAGACCGCAGGACTGTTTGCAAGCTTGCCTTTCTGCCCTATCAAAAATGATGCAAGAGATTGCTGGTGGGCGTTCCCTGTGGTTTGAGAGTACTGGGGGGGCCGGGGGGGCTAATGGTCCTGGGGAGTGGGTGTCCAAACCATTGCTCTTGTCCATTTCCCTGTTCTAAATCCACCCACCCACCCCTCCAAAGCTGCTTGTAACTGTGCTGAGTACAAGATTGCTACTCACCTTTGTATGGTGGGGCTTTAGTGCAAGGGAGTGACAACATCTTGTTGTCTACTGGGCTCCCTGAGGCACCTGGTGGGCCGCTGTGAGATACAGGAAGCTGGACTAGATGGGCCTTTGGCCTGATCCAGCAGGGCTCTTCTTATGTTCTTATGTTTTAGAGCGACCCCATTTGGAGGAAAGGGGGGGAAATGAGGGCAGGGAAGGGTTAACTGCTGCTGATTTTTTTAAAAAAAATCGGACCTGTTCAGAGTTACTTTTAAGTCCTTTTTGGAAAAAAAAAAGTATTTTAAAAACAGAGATTCGAACTCTGATCTCTTGCGTCGAGTTTAACGTTTTTTCCACCGGCTCAGACACCACTGCCATGGGTCTAGGGTTGTCTCTTTCAGCCAAGCACTGAAATGGCTTGGAGTTTGATCCCCATTGCCCAGTTCAGAATCAGGATCTGAATTTCTAATGTTTTGCTCTTTCCCCCACCTCCGTGCAGGTTTCATCCTCGCCCGACCAAGCCTTGTCCTGATGCTGGAAAGGGGGGAACAGCCCTGTGTGAGCAGCAGCAAGAACGGGGGGGCCGGCAGCCCACTGAGCGGCAGCGTTGCAGGTATCGAGAGTATGTTGTGTTTGGGATCCCTGGCAGGGAGCTCCCTTAAGACCTGGAGTGAGGCCGGCACAGTTAGGCCAGCCAAGCGTGGCCGGCACAAGGGACACCCTAAAGGGCGTTTGGACCACTCTCTGAGTCAGGGAGGATGGCGCACGGCTGTGTGCCAGCCTCTCTGACTCCAAGGCTCTCCGATTGGCCAAACTGTGCCGGTCTAACTCCAGGTTAGGATTGCACCCTAAATGAAACAGGGAGCACAGGAGGGCTGGATAAATAGTTGGGAGACAATCGGGTGGCCTTCTGGTTGCTAGAACAGTGCAACTAGGCCAGGAAGAGAGGAGGTCTTGTCCACGGTGCCACATCCAGTGATGTCATGCAGGGGAACGTGGGGGAACTCAGTTCCACTAGTTAAAATTAGGGCTGACTCCGCCCACTTCACTCTCCCTCCTCCCCCCTCCCAATTCCTCTGCAAAGAGCTTTTCTTCTTGGTTGGCCGGCACTCAGAGGGTTAAAGGGAGCGACTCCGGATTCCTAGGGGGGCGAAGGCAGTGATGTCATTCAGGGGGAACGGACCAGAACGGGTGTTCCGGATCCTAACGGGCTCCGTGGCTGGTTCCGGGTTCCCGACAAGTGCCAATCAAAAGTGAGTTCCTGTTCCTAAATCATTTGAATGACACCACTGGCCACATCTGACCGTTTCTCCTTCCTTTTCAGACTCGCAGGCCCTGAAGGTGAACGCCAAGTCCCCGTCGCCCACCACCCTGACTTCACCGCCCGCCACGGAGCCCCCCAAGCCTGCCCGCCCCCGGCGCCCCCGGCCTCCCGCCGTCCTGCCCTCGGAGCGCCCCTACCAGTGCAAAGACTGCGGCAAGCGCTTTGTGTACCGCTCGAAGCTGGCCACGCACCAATGGACCCACTGCGCCGAGCGGCCCTACAAGTGCCCCGACTGCCCCAAGAGCTTCAGCTACCCGTCCAAGCTGGCGGCCCACCGCCGCACGCACACCGGCGAGCGCCCGTACCCCTGCACCCTCTGCCCCAAGCGCTTCGGACACCGCTCCAAGCTGGCCGCCCACCAGTGGATCCACACGCCGGAGCGGCCCTACAAGTGCGCCGACTGCCCCAAGAGCTTCTGCTACCCGTCCAAGCTGGCCGCCCACCGCCGCACGCACACGGGGCAGCGCCCGTACCCCTGCACCCGCTGCGGGAAGAGCTTCTGCTACCCGTCCAAGCTGGCCGCCCACCAGCAGATCCACGTGGCCGCCGCGGCCGGGCGCCCCTACCCCTGCCTGCAGTGCAGCAAGAGCTTCCGGCAGCTTCGCAACCTCACGCTCCACCAGCGGGTGCACGAGGACGGGGAGGTGGGGGGCGACTTGTCCCCGAGCAAGGGCCACAGCAACGGAGAGACGCCCTAGAACCAGGGGCCTTGGAGCCCGGACAGTGTGGGCATCTGGGGCGGGAAGGAGGTTGGCTAATTTGGACACTTGGTGGCAGCAGTGGGATGGTTGTAAATAACTGAATGTGAGGAAGGGATTTGGGGTGGCGTGAAGGTGCTCCTTCAGTGAGCCTCTGCTTCTTGGCCCATGGTGCTGTCTTGCTGTTCCTACCCCCCCCTTTTGCCCCTGTTGTGCCAAGTTGGAAGCCCCGTAGGCCCAGTTTTGTATACCAAGCTGAAAAACAATCCTGCAACCTGCTGAGGATCGCAGTTCTGCCTCGAGGCATATTCTGCAACCCGAATAAATTACGTGTTTTGCATTCAAACCTCAGTCTTCTAGCTTACCTGAAGGACTTGCATCGGACACTTGGTCTGCCTCCCCACCATGCTTGGTTTTATTTTTTTGACCACATTGTTAATATCTTGGTTTTAGGAAACCATTGTGAGCATTCATGCAATTGTGTCGAGCATTTCCTTTGCACGAGAGGATGGGGTGAACCTCTGGCCACCACCAGGGCTGTATGTTTTTTGTGCTCCTGTGCCAAACTGGTGCATGTTTCCATTGGAATGGAATTCAGCTTCCTTCGCATCTCAGGTATAACTCACCTGCCCAGCCCAGAATATACGGGAGCTGCCCAACTTTGTGTACTTTTTGTTTTGCATCCCGTTTGTGGTCGCAAAAAAAAAACAGTAGGTGTAATATACATTGGCAAGCCACACAATGGGGCCTGTAGCCTTTGTGTAGCCTGAACACTTTCCATGTGGCATTTCTGATTCAAGGGGAAAAAACCAAGTTTCTAGTCCTTATGAAAATAGAGATCAGCCTAAAAATGTTTTTTTTGTTTTTTAGTCTGGGTGAAATTACAGAACAAGGTCCTGCGTAAGGTTTCCTGCATGGGTCAGTGTGTTGGATCTCTGTACAGTCATAAGCGCTCCAGGGAGCAGGAGAATAACAGTGGCCAATGTATTCAACCTGCCAGACTCTTCTTGGCATAGAAGCTGGCTTTGAACCTGCTTGGTTGCAAGTCATTCCTGCACAAAGAATAACCCTAGATGTGCCATCAAAAGGTGTATCGAGGTGCTTCAGAGGTGATCAGGAGGGATGCGTCTGGCCCATGGGTGGAAAGCAGCTTGTGCACATCTTTTTCTTGGTGGATCAGGTGCTCTGAATTTTGTTTTTCAGCAGTTGGTATACACAACCTTGCGGCCTCTTCCCTTGCTCTACCTGTGTGGCTGTTTCACAATCCCCAGAGGGACACTAACCCCTGCTGCAGTGTTCTCTTTTCCAGTTTTGGGGTTGGTTGTCTGTCTGGAAAATTCTTGAAATTTTCCATTTCTCTGTCCATATGTTGCTATCTTCTATTTTCTAAGAAAAAGCTTGCATTTTTCTCTCCCCCCCCCCCACTCAACTTCTTGGATAAATTCTACACATGTACTTCATCTTTTGCCAAAGCACCCTCTTCTCCCCCCCCTCCCCACCGCCAGTACACCTCCCACCCCAAACCAGCACAGAGTCCTCTAAGCTTCAGGGCATTTGTTCAGATGATATTGGGGGGTGGGGTGAGGGTGACCAACCCCTGGTCTGTTTGTAGTCGATGCTCAAAATAGACCTTCACCAGAAGCTTGAAGTTTTGTCTTTTTCCCCCTTGGGAAACTAATAAAACACATAAAAGCAACATGGTTTTGAAGTTAGATATGCTCAGAGCACATGAGAAACAATGCTTTTTTTAAAAGAGAAAAAAAAATCAGATTGATCTTTCAGCTATGAAACAGAACAGCAGTTTTGAGTCAGGTTTTATAAGATTTATTTAATAAAAAAAACCACAACAAATCAGATTTTTTTTAGGGGGGGGAGAATACAATACCCACCCCCAGAGATTTGAGCCAGACCCTCTGGCAAAACATGGATATAGGTTATAGAAAATTGAAGCCCTTGATTTCTGGGCCTTGTGAGTTTCAGTACAAACTTTTATCTAGCTGAACAACTGTGGCTTCGCTCCCCTTTCCCTCCTCAAAGCGACCCAAAACGGACTAGTTATGTGTGAATTGTCAGCAAACACAAAACTACAATTCCTCTGTTGATAGCTTATTTTAAAAGGTAGACACACAGAGACACATACAACATTGGCCCAGCCTTTGGGCACCCCCCGCCTTCAAATTAGCCTTGGAGTCTGCACACACTGGAAAAAGAATTTCATCAGGTCTTGGGGAGTCTCACTACGGCAGAAGGCAATTCCACAAAATTATCACATCAGTTTTGGACAATGCTCAGCTTAGTGGTCTAGTCCTGGGGGCGATGGAAATCTTAGCCTCTGGTCCGGGGGGATTAGATGCAAGAGAGGCAAGCTGCAGTTCGGAAACGCACCCAGACTTTTGCATTTCTCACCCAGAAATGTTTAGAGAAGACGGTGGCACCGTTTGCCTATCTCACCTTTACCTGTTGCAACCAGAGTGGGGATAGCATCCACATGTTCACTTCCAGCAGCAAAATTTTAAAAGGTACAGAGGGGAGGGCATTAAAAGGACTGATATATTAGTCCCTTTCAGAGACGGGCAAGACCTACGGAATCTCCCGAATGCTAGAAAGCTCTTACGGACAACCACCTCTTTTATTGTGGCTGATACAACAGTCAGAACAGAAAAGAGCACTGCTGGCTTGATCCCTGGTGCCGAGGGGCAGCATGGACGAAAGAGGGGCAGAGAGGTGGCTGTGGAAAATGAGGTAGATCATTTGAGGCCTCTCGGCCCAGTTTGCAGCCTGGGAAAAGCAAGGGAGGGGGGAGGGAGCAGCCGGCAGAGCTGGCTTTCCAAGGAGACTGAGCAGACAAGCGGTGGTTTCTCTCCCTGCCCCCTACCTCCAAGAGCTGATCAGCAGAGGCACCTGCCTGGAGAAAGTGCCTCCCCTCCTGCAGAACCAAAAGGACAAGCCCTTGATGAAGTCGGCAAGAGTTTCTGCTGTGCTGCCACCAAAAGTGGTCGGGCCAAAACAAATCCCTTGCAGGCACCTCGAGACTTTGGCCGTGTAAGATGCTGAATTTGGTGGTGTGGCTATGCCTGATTCCCTTCCCAGTGACGCCCGAGACATCGTACAGCAGATTGTTTTTTGAAGTGTGTGTTGGTGCCCTCGGTATGCAGACTGGGCCAAGTGTTCCTTAGAGGGGGGGCTTGAGCCCTGTAGGACCTCCTCCTCACCGAGTACTTGGACTGGGTCTACAGGTGCAAGATCACCAAGTGATAAGAATGTTCACTGTTCACTCAGATGGCAAGTGGGAGAGATGATTAAGGGGAAAAAGAAAACTAGCAGAGTAGATGGGGGGGGAAAGGTTGGTTCGATTGGCAGATGTTTTTACACATGTGGGATTTTTTTTTTTTAAAGTATCCTCACCTCCAATGTGATACAGTCTCCTCCAGCTAAAAAAGGACATTCTGTGTCATGCGTAATTGAACAGGCCTAAAGGGGAGATGGATAGCACCAGAACACATACACACAGTTTGAAGAGATCTTTCAACTGGGAGAAGCAATGTGTGGTGTCAGGCTCTGGGGCCAGTTTGGGTGCAGCCTTCTGCAGGGGTGCTTAACGCCCACATCAGCAAGGTGCACATGTGACTAGCAAATTCCAGGACGGCAAGAACAGGCTTGGAAGGTGCCTAGACCTGCCTGGCACCGATTCACATGGGCCAGCTTAACAGATGCAGGAATAAATCCGCTGTCTGGAAAAATGGAACGTGTCAACCGGACCTGGGTTCGGAACCTGAACTTGATGGAGTAGGATGGAGCAAGCCGGGACTATAACGGGGCAGGTTGCTTGAAGAAGGCAGAGCGTTTCAAGTATTTGATGATGGAATATGACACTCTGGGCAGAGGAGGCCACTTCCTTAGCAAAGACCAGGAAGTTAAAGCAAAAGCCCCCAATGGAACAGTAGGGGGTGCCAAAGACACATTTAAAGGGGAAGATGCACATAAAGGTGAGGAGGGATTCACAATAAGAATCTGAAGGTGTCTATGCGTGCAAGTCTCCCTTATGCTCTCTCTCTCTGGATCCATCCTACTCCCTTAGCTCAATGATGCCAACTTTGCGCAAGGGCCCATGAAAGGGAGTTTGCTGGATCAAGCCAGGCCTTTGGCTTTAGTTAAAAATTCCAGGGAGGAAGGAGAGAGAGAGAGAGAGCGCACTGAGTCAAGTGCCCCGGAGGTGGAGAGGACAGCTTGCACCAAACAGAGAAAGAGAGAGAGAGAGAGAGAGAGAGAGAATGTTTATATACAGATAGTGACTCAGAGAACAGCTTCCCTATGCTTGGGGCACCACAACGTATGGCTGGTGAGGAATCAGCTTCTGCCGCTCGTTGCAGTTGTAGATCCAGCGGGGGCGCACGAAGGAGAGGTTGGCGTTCTCGTTCAGAGCCTGCAGCGGAAACATTCGGAGCCTGAGAACAGCCTCAACCAACCCCTTCTTTCCCACCCACCAGGTGGAGTCAGTTCACTCCGAAAGGGAACCCCACTGTGCACCAGCATCAGCAGCCAAAAGGTGGTCTGGTCTCAACTCTGCCACAGACCCGTTAAGTGGCCTCTGTCAAGCCATCGCACCCTCCGTTCCCAGACTTTTACTTGTGCAGTATGGGGAAAAATAACGCTGGCCTACCTCACTGGGCTGTTGTAAGGATGTTGTATGTAAAGCATCCAACATCAGAAACAACAACACCACTCTGCACTGTCTTCTTATTAAATTAAGCTGAAGGCAGGCGCACTGCTGCTCCATTGGGGGGGGGGGGGGTTGAGGTCTTAGGAGCCACCCAAATGTGTTCAACAGACCACAGTTTGAGAACCGCTAGGCAGAGTTGGTGTGACCAGGTTTGTGCAGGGGGGAGCTCACCTCCTCAAAAGTGTCATCCCACTCTTGAGCTGTGATCACAAAATTCACTCGCTCGTTCATATAGTCCTCCACTTCCCTGAAAAGAAAGAGAGGTATTATTTTCGTTAGCGGTAAGTATCTTAGCCTTCTCCCCCCAGTCCCATTCTAAGATCAAGCAGAAGGAATAAAATCTGCCTTCTTTGAGGCATTCCCTGATGAGAGGGAGGAGGAGGAAGAGGAGGAATGCTTCTTCTCAGACAAAGGAGGCCACATCCTCTAAAAACAAAAGGATGCTTCGGAACTTTAGTTTCCCTTCGGAACTTTGGTTTAGTTTCCCTTCGGAACTTTGGTATATTCTCAAACGCAAATGCATGCAGATTTTAATCAAGCCAATAACTAAAACTCGGACGATTCAGCAACTAAGACTTTGTTAATTAACTGTACCCCTATTACAAAATGCAATTATAAGTGTACTAAAATTAAATGCGGTTGGGACACTAAACCAGGATAGTCAAATTCTGAAATGAGCTTCCTTTTAGAGGAGCTGAATTCCGCTCCTCTGCGTATCAGGGTGGGGAGCAGGAGGTCCCCAGAGGGAGCCCTCAGATTCCCATGGCTCCCAACAGCATCCTGCTTGGACCAAAATGGGGCCGTTTTTATTTGACGGACTCGTTAACCAACTCACCCGTTAAAAGCCGTGATGAAGCGAACTAAGAGGCGTCGCTCTTGGGAAGGGAATTCCCCATAGAGGAAGAAGTGCTTACCCCCAAACAAGTCTGGAGAGGGGAGAGGAGGGGTTAGCTGAAAAGGGCAAAACTAAGGCAGACAACCCTGACATAGTCCATAAGCAAGCCCTGGGATCGCCAAGGTGCATCAAGATGGAAGCCCACCAGCTCTCGCAGGGTCCCCATCTCAACCAGGGAGAAAAAAGAGAGAGAGAGGAGCTGTACCCCACCTCTCCACAGTTCACATTCCTGTCCTGGAGTCCCCAAAACCCTTGCAGAGCAGAGGGAAAAATCTCCTGCCACTGAGGAGTCTTTAACCAATGAATGATCTTCTTTTCAGCTGATAAATCTAAACCTAAAACAAACAACTAAGCAGTGTGACTAAGTCCCCGGGCTGCTGTTTAACTTGCACCCTCCCTGGTTAGCCAAACAAAGGTCTGGTGGAGTCAACCCACACACACACACCTGCTCTGAAAGACACAGGCACCCCCAGCCGTGGCTCCCGACGCACCTGGTAGCTCAGGGATGGGGTGATCCGGCTCGGCCTTCTCCTCCACATCCGTGTTCTCGTCCGTGGAGCCGCCGTACGGATCGTCGTCTGGTTCCGGCGCAGGCCTCCGGCCACTCTGCTGCTTCTTGCGGTGCTCCTCCTCCACTCTAAAGCCGGGGAAAACAAGGGCTAGTTGTGGCTGCTGGGAAGGGGAACATGCTCCCCCCTCAGGACAAACCACAACGGGCAAGTTTCTAGTCCTCATGAAGCAACGCTAAACACGCACACTGGCATTTTCTCCCAAAGCCTTACAAGCCCTTTGTTCAGCGGCAATGCCAGGGTGACTTGGGCTCTGCAGAGGGTCGTCCATGGCAGCTCCGGCTTCCTGATGGTCAGGTGGGCCCTTGGCGCTTTCCTTACCACCACCACCACCACCAGTGTCTCTTGACCCACCTCCTCAGCTCATCGTCAGTGTCGCCAGAGCCGTCTTCCCCATTGTCTCGAACTCCTGAGAATGGACAGGAAGGGAGAGGGAAAGGGAAAAAACAGAATCAGCCGCGTACATCTCAGCCGCCGTTCCAGGGAGGAATGGAAGAGATTCCAGACCCTCAACACTGTTGGGCAGGAAAAGCTCAACGGAACTTCATGGAATATTTTTTTTCTTATTTATTTGAAGAATTTATATCCCGCTTTTCCTATGCCGAAGCAAACGCCCAAAGCGGCTCACAAAGAACAAAACAAAATACAATGTCACCATAATAAGCAAAGCGTAATAAGTAAAACACGTTAAAAACAACGTAGTAAAACCACAACAAATCAAACATGAGCACCGAGAGCAAGCAGGAATGAAAGCTAGACCCAGTTCTCCATATAGGACGTCTTGAAGGGTGGGAAAAACAATTGACCAGGGAAGTGAAACAGACTATGACGCTATACCGGAGGGACAGAGGGCAGCCAGCCACACGGCCATCCAAAGGCCAGACGAGACAGGTGTGATCTGAGCCCTCTCCGAAAGGCCATGAGGGAGTGTTTAGTTCTTCTGGTGCGGAATTCCGTATTTGTGGAGCCGCTACGGAGAAGGCTCGTCGCCGACTTGCCCTCATGAATTGGAATATGCAGAGTAATGGATGTGGAGGGCCAGGAACCCCACGTGGAAAGCGCTTTGAGGCCTTGCTTTGCGAGCGGCGAGAGCCATCTAGCTGGCTGTGCTGGAAGCAGGACACTGGGTTGGAGGGATCGTTGGCCTGAGCCATTTCAAGAGCAAAAGACAACCGTCAGCTTTCTCCAACCCGCCAGGACTGGAGCCAGTCGAGCATACCTGTCGGCGCCTCCTCATCACTGGAGTCCGCCACTGGTGCCCGCGAGTGGTTGTGGACGCGACTGTTCCGAGACGTTCCAGGCTCCTCCTCTTCATCGGAGGTCCCTCCCCGCTGCGCTGCCGTCCGGGTGACTTTGGGGCTGGGCGGCGTCTTGGTCTTGTGGTTAGCGCTGGGCGGGTCGGCTCTCTGGAACAAAAAAGCCCCGACAGGCAGGGCTGCATCTGTGCCTCCCTTAGTCCCTTATCCCTATTATTAACTATCACTACCGGGGTATAAAATTTGCCAGTTAGCACCGGACTTATACAGGCTGCTAAACTTAAGCTTCCCAGCACAGGATCCGGCACTCCTTCAAGCCAGGCTGCTGCTTTCCTGCGGGGGGACATGATTGAGATACAAAATTATGCACGAAAGGGATAGAGTCGATAGAGGGATGCTCTTTTCCCTCTCTCAAAACACCAGAACCAGGGGGCATCCGCTAAAGCTGAGGGTCGGGAGAGTTAAAACAGATAAAAGGAAGTACTTTTTTACCCAGCGGGTAGTTAATCTGTGGAACTCTCTGCCACAGGAGGTGGTGATGGCATCTGGTCTGGATGCCTTTAAGAGGGGATCGGACGGATTTCTGGAGGAAAGGCCCATCGTGGGCTATAGGCAATGATGGATTGTGCAACCTCCTTACATGAGTAGTAGGCTACTTCAGAGTACTGGGTGCAAGGGAGTGGCAACAGGATGCAAGCATCTTGTTGTCTCATGCCTCCCTGGGGCACCTGGTGGGGCCGCTGTGAGATCCAGGAAGCTGGACTAGATGGGCCTTTGGCCTGATCCAGCAGGGCTCTTCTTATGTTCTTATGTTCCTCTTCTTCTTTAAGCATCTAGATCGGAACTGTACAAACTCCATCGCGGCTAATGGAACCATCGTCCAGCCCCAGGTGAACCAAGACACTACATACCTGCCGATGGGCAGGGGGTTTGGGGGTCCGAGGAGGGGCTTCCTCTTCACTCTCCTCCTCGCTGCTGGAGGATTCGGGGCCGTCCATCAGGTAGCTGAGAAAGGGAGACCGCAAGGGCAAGATGGAACCAGGCCCCTCAAATAAACATGCAACGCTCCCGCTCGCTGAGTTTAGATGCCGGAGCCCTCAAGACACCGACAGGCACTGCCACTCCTGTGGGCAGCTGGCGTCTGTGGGGCTGGCCCAGGCGCCACAGAACTGATCAACGAACCGGCTACATAAACGGATTAAGAGCCTGCTAAATCAAGGGTGCCCAACCTGGGGGTCACGAGCTCCCCGCCACTCACCGCTTGCAAGGAAGGCGCCGCCGGGTGCGATGGCAGTCCAAGACCCACTCCTTGCGCACAATGGTGCCCCCAAGTGCTTTCACCTGGCTGTATTTGGGGGTGTTGGCAAAGGCACAGCTAGGGGGAGACAGCAGAGAGAGAGGAACACCTTGAAAATAAGTTATCAAACGCCCCCCCCCCCCCGAAAAAAAAGAGGAACTGGCACAAACCACGGTCAGTTTACAGTCTGGTAACTAAGGTAGCAATCCTGCATGCACTTACTGGTGATCATGTCCCACTGACTCAACAGGGCTTACTTACAAGTGAGTGAGCGAACACACGTCGAGTTAGCTCCTAGGCAGCCTTGAGACTTCAGGGAGTGTGTCTACTCGGAAGTAAATCCCACTGTGCTTGTATTTGCTTTAAGCACTAACGCTGGGGAGGTGGGTTCCAATGCAAGGGAAACAGGAAGACCCATTTGTTGGCTGAAGCCCTCGCATGGATGCTTTGAAGGGGGGGGGGGAATGTGGACAGGGCAGCGAGACCTGGTGACCGTGCAAGGGGGGGCACTCACATGAGGTGAGTGCTGTCGGTGGTCCAGTCTGTTCGGTACTTGCCCCCCATCTCCAGGGCTTTGTCCCGCAGCTCGGAGCGGAAGGGGTTCTGAAAGCCGCTCAGCACGAAGACGGTGCCCTGCAGAAGATGCTGGAAGGAGACATCCCCGGACCCCTCCGACGCCGGCGGCTGCAGGAGCTTCTTGGAAGGCGGCGCCTTGGAGGGAGGCGGCGCAGAGGGTGAAGCTGCGAATGAAACGCAACCAACAACAACAAGCAAAAAGGCGTCATTTTGGGCAAATCCAAGAACGGAACGCTAACAGGGAAATCCCTCTTTCTACAAACTGCACTCAGAATCCCGCTAGGTAGAAGAGACGCTTGAGCTGGGCACTGAGCAAGGAAATCTGGAAGAATCAGTTCCTCGCAATGCAAAGACCACATTCGGGGCCCAATCCAAAGCGCTCTCAGGAACCTCAAGCTGCAAGGCGGAAGAAATGCAAGGTATCACTGCCAACGTTGTATGGTTTACAGCCGCCCGAGAAACCTCGTTTTTAAAGAAGCAAGTTTCTAGTCCCTGGGGAAATGAACCGTGAACTGCATATGGACAGTTCTCTCATTCTCACTCTCATTCTCACTCTCATTCTCTCTCTCTCACACACACACACACACACACACACGCACCTTTGTGCTTCTTAGGGGGAGGATGCGTGGGCCGAGGCATATCAGGATCTGACTTCTTGGCCGCGGCTGGGGGGCCAGAATTTTCCTTGCTGAATTCAAATTTCCTCTTGACCGGCGTGGGCTCCTGTAGGTGAAAAGAACTGATGAGTACCCCTTTCACCGCTTGGCATGACTGTTGCTGGCATCTATACAGCTGCTTTGGTGCTGCACTTAGTACAATGCCGAACGTGGTGCCCAGTCCGTGTGCCAGGGCAGGACGTGCAACGGGTTCTGGGGTGGGTCATATCACAGACGGGGAGAGCCAGCCCTGCGAGGAAAGGTGGAGGGAACTTGGTATGGTTAGCCTGGAGAAGAGAAGGCCGAGAGAGGGTATGGGAGCGCTCTGCAAATACGTGGAAGGGCTGTCCTGGAAGAAGGAGCAAATTTATTCGCAGTTGCCTACAAGCAGAACTAAATCAAATGATTACAAACCGCAGGACAGGAGATGCCAGCTGGACATCAGCTGACAGCAAAGAAACAGGGCCAGTAAAGACAGACCAAAGGGACAGCTCTAGGCAATGCTTAGCAGATGGGTCGAGCTCGGCGTCCAACCCATGCGCACAGGGTCGCGTTTTTACCTTGGGAGGGGCTTTGGCGGTGGGCTTTTCCCCAGCGGACAGCGAAGGGTCGGGGGAAGCAGACAGGCTGGTCTGGAGCGAGGCAACGGCATAGCTTGGCGTGGGCTGGTCGTTCTGGGAGGCTGCAAGAGAAAACGGGCACCCTCAGCCCCAGCTCGGGAGGGAGAGACCAGATGCTACGGAGCACATACACTAGCAGGGCTCGTACTTGGCCTGTTCCACACCCGGAGCCAAGGGGAAGGGTCAAGGACCCCACTGCCCAGCCCAACGTCTCTGCCTTGTCAGATTTGGCCATCACTGTGGCAATACAGAACCTCATAATAACATAAGAAGAGCCCTGCTGGATCAGGCCAAAGGCCCATCTAGTCCAGCTTCCTGCATCCCACAGCGGCCCACCAGATGCCCCAGGGAGGCACGAGACAACAAGATGCTTGCATCCTGTTGCCACGCCCTTGCACCCAGTACCAGTAGCCCATCACTAATGTAAGGAGGTTGCACAATCCATCATTGCCTATAGCCCACGATGGACCTTTCCTCCAGAAATCTGTCCAATCCCCCTCTTAAAGGCATCAAGACCAGATGCCATCCCCACCTCCTGTGGCAAAGAGTTCCACAGATTAACTACCCGCTGGGTAAAAAAGTACTTCCTTTTATCTGTTTTAACTCTCCCAACCCTCCATTTTAGCGGATGCCCCCTGGTTCTGGTGTTTTGAGAGAGGGAAAAGAACATCGCTTTATCGACTCTATCCCTTCCGTGCATAGTTTTGTATGTCTCAATCATGTCCCCCCTCAGGCGCCTTTTTTTTTTTCCCCCACGGCCTACCATTCAATAGCAATGACTGGGGAGCAATGACAGGGCAGTGCCCAATATCCAACTGGCACAGAAAACAGTGATAACAAAAATACACAACACCGATTTCTGTTAAAAAAAATAATAAAATCCTGAAATCTGCAAAAAAACGCACCCATTTGATTTGGTTTTTATTTAATGGAGGTGCATCTGCTGAGACTAAACCACCTACCTGGTACACTTTTAAAGTGATTATAATTATAATGTAAATTTTGAAGCACATAGCACTGCTTTCTGCACTTCTAAAACACACACACACACACACACCCCAAAGGTCCCAAAGTCAAGGGTGAACACACGGATGATCCCCCAAGTCACAGGTTGCCTATTTAGCTGCCCCGAGGAAGACTTTTCCCACCACTAGAGCTACCTTTTGGTGGGGAGACGAGGGGTTTGCTGGCCCGGCTGAAGAACAGGGCCCCGGGTCTCAGGGAATCGATCTCGTCCTCTTTCACTTTGAACTGGCCCAGCTTGGTGACCTTCTGCTGTGTAGGGATGAGAAGGTTGGTTGCAAAATTAGGCATGGAGGAACCGGGGAAGGAAAGAAAGACCCCGTTTGAGTAGTTACGTGCGGAGGTTGACTTTAAGCGTACGTTGTCTTATCCTGTTCGCTAGCACTAAATTAAAATTATGTATATTTTAATATAAAATGAAAGGCAGAAATGCTTACAGTACAACCAACAGGAACTTCCTGATTTACTGATTTGTACAGTAGATTCACCCTCCACTTTTGTATTCCGTGGATGGGAGCAACGCAATAAGAAAACCCATCATTAAAAATGAGTTCAATGAGAAAATAAAAGATCTGTAAAACCTCAAGAACCAAAACGTGGATAAAGTTAACATCACGACAGGTTCAAAAGAACTTCTCGATAAGTTCATTGGACAGTCCAAGGCAGCAACAGTCAACTCATGAAGACTTGCTGAAATTAGTCAGGCAGGCACTGAAGACCAAGTGTGAAACGAGAAGGAACCTGCTGGATTTTGGCAGGGAGGCTGTTTTGCAGTCCAGGCACTGCCACACAAAAAAAAGCCCCTTGGTTTTTGCACCCACCTTCGTATCTCTAGTAGTAAGGAGATGCAGAGCAGGAGGCTGAGCTACTCACCGGTGAGGCCGTTTTGGAATGAATCTCGTTGTTTTCGGGAGGCGAGTGGAACTTCACGAAGGAAAGGCCGTAAGCCAAGGACTGCAGAGAAACAGAAGGTCAGCCGGTGATTTAAGTGAGTCCAGTATGACCATGGGGAAGACCAAGGCAAGGACCTCAGAGAGGTGATTGGCGGGGGGGGGGGCTGCCTCAGTCTACCCCTCCTCATCCACCCCCCTTCCCGGATCTGAAAAGGAAGAGGGGTGGAGGAGATGAAAGTGGAGGGCTAGAACAGAGGCGTCTCTCTAGCCCTGCACTCTCTGCTTCTCCACACTTCTACTCTGCTCCCCGCCTCCGTTTTGAGCAGGAGTAGCAAATATCAACACCAGTTGAATTATGGTGTTGAAGAAGACTCTTGAGAGTCCCCTGGACTGCAAGGAGTTCCAATCGGTCAGTCTTCCAGGTCAAGCCCGATTGCTCCCTGGAAGGACAAATCCTGAAGCTGAAGCTCCAATACTTTGGCCACCTCATGAGAAGAGAGGACTCTTTAGAAAAGACCCTCATGCTGGGAAAGACTGAAGGCAAAAGGAGAAGGGGGCGGCAGAGGAGGAGAGGGTTAGATAGTGTCATCGAAGCGATGAACATGAAATTGGGCGAACTCCAGAAGCTAGTGGAGGACAGGGAGGCCTGGCGTGCTGCGGTCCAGGGGGTCGCAAAGAGTCGGACACGACTTAGCGACTGAACAACAAGCAAATATCAGCAAACTAACGGGTGGTAGGAGGTCTTGGGGTGGCCCTTTGGCCACGGGGGAATTCAAAGCATTTGTCATCTCAGCCCCCAATCTCCAAACTCCTCCCGGGCTTAAGGACAGAAGCCAGCTCTGCCAACAGAACATCACTTACAACCCAGAGCAATAAAAGCAGGTTATGCAGCCATCATATTATTAAGAAGTTATGAATTGGGGGGAGGGGGTTGTACAGAAGAAAACATACAGCTCTTCTGTGTCCTTTGCTGGAGGACAGCCTAGTTAAGGCTACAGTCTTGTCCTTGGGCATTAGTCCCGCTGAATGCGATGCCTGTCAGCTTTTGTGCTGCAATGCACACCTTGCTGTAGGGTTGCGTGCAGATTATTTTCACCCGGTCCCACTTCCTCTCGGCTGTGGCCTTCACCAGCTTGTCCGGCCCAAACATGCGGACCCGGTTCAGGTTGGTGCCGTTCTTGCTCTCCAAGGGGGACATAAAGGAGGACGTAACCAGCAGCACCTGGGGCAGGAGAGAAAAAAGGGACAGTACAGGAAAACAACTTCCCAATCAAAACATCTCCTCCAACAGGAACAAGGAGACAAGCTCTGAGCAGCAAGAACGACGGAATGCTTTGGATTTTTGCCACAGAGGAGAAGCAGCCCCAATCTAGGTCACCCTCCCTCACCTCATAGTTCTGCTCGCTAGGGGACGCAGAGCTGCCAGCCAGCACTTCCACGAACGCAGAGCCTTCGTTGCCAATGTCGATGCTGTGGACCTGCTCCTCTTTCTCAAACTGTCGGCAGAAAGGACAGCGTCAGCCAAGGGTCAAGCGAAACTCAGAACAGCAAGCCAAGAGCCCAACTTCAATCCAATCCAAAAACCATTATTGGCATCTCAACAAAACAAACACATAACAAGTACAAAACAAGGACTTTACAAAGTAATACATGTAACCCAAGACAATTACCAAATACATGAATCTGCTCAAGTACGTCTAGCTAGAACAGCTTTAAGATAGAGTGATATAGACAACAATATAGATTGATTTTGAGACGAAAATAGTAAATTAATCTTTCTATCATCAGGTAAACCAGATATATGCCCCAATAAAGGCATTAAATATTTATATCTAATGTCATCATAAAGAGGGCATTCTAATAAAATGTTTGAAAGATTCAGGTGTCTCCATACGACAAGGGCAAATTACTGATTGCGGAACCTTAGCAAATCTATTGTCAAGTTCTCGAGATGGAAAAACATTACAACGTGCGAGAGAAAGAAGACGTCTAAGCTGAGGGTCATGAATTACAAACAGATAACAAGGAGGTCGATCCATCGATGGAAATAAATTATATTTAAGTGGAGAGCAAGATCTATTTGCTTCTTCCATAAGAGTCTGATCATGAATGTCCTTGAGCCTTTGAATGGCCATCTGTTTGAAGAGCCCAACTTGCATTCAGTCAAATTGAGCCGTCACAGGAAGCTGCACCCAGCTGGCTCTGACGACAAGTCTATCTGGCCCCTCGCTGGTTGTTCAGGCTGCCAGCAGCAATCCGAGGTCTCCAAGGAGAGGAATGTCAGCCGCCACCAGCACTGTAAGTCCACGTTTCCCGCCCACTTCACTCAACCAAGATGGAGTCACAGTTGCTCGAGGCACTGACACTGTGAGCCAGCCAATCAGAACTAGCAACCGACGAGGTGCCTCCAGACTCCCCGACGTTGGCAATGATCTCTCCCGGGGGAACTCGAGAGCTCATGTCCAACGGCAGGCCAGCGACCGCATTACGTGGCAGCTGGTGAAAACTCACCTGTAATATGATGGAGACCTGCTTCTCCCCAGCCCGGGCAGCCTTCCATTTGCGGTAGGTGTCGGCCTTGAGCAGGTTCTCAGCGCAGTGCGTCTGGGGGGGGGTGGAAAGCGAGTGAGTGGGAAGAAACCTTCACGCCCAGCCCATTTCAACAGCCCCCTCAAGTTCCTCACTCTGGTGTCTCTCTCTCTCTCTCTCTCTCTCTCCTGGAATCTGGCACCTTTCCCTCCACTTCTTCACTACATGGCTAGAAATGTTTTGAGTTTTTTTGTTTTTTATTTTCAGTGACACCAGAATAAAAACACACCTTCCTGCACTTTTTTTACTCATCTTTGTAAAAAAAACAAAAAAAAACAAAGACCACACAAACCCCAAAGTCTGCAGAAAATAAAACCACTTCTGTAACGCCTCTACAGGCATGTGGCTGCATCTGTTGACATTGTACCACCTAGGTCACTTGCCTGGTACACTTCAGAAATCATAATTGCAAGTTATAATCGCTTTTAAAAACACACCCTTGGGATAAAAGCACGCAACACCACTTTCTGCGATTCTAACTTTAGAAAACACCAAAATCCATTAAAAAAAAAATTTCAGCCATCTCTAGGTATGTTTTCCTAAGTGGTGTTTTCACCCTCCTCTAGGTACGACCTGGGCCCCCCTCCATTGCCTTTCCACCACAGCATGGAATGTCCCCCCCCCTTTCCCACCATATGGTAGGTGCTTCCCCCCTCCCCCATTTCCCTATTGTGGTTCCTTTTGACCACAGCATGGTAAGTTCCCCTCCCTCACTGGGGCGCGCTCCCCTCCATTCCCCCAAAGTGGGCTCTCCCATTCCACACTCTCCTCCTTCCACCCCCGCCTACACATTGGGCTCGTCCAGCGCCAACCAATCAGAGGCTCACTCCAAGCCCTCCTCCCCCCCCACTCGAATGGATGCTCCCAACCCCCCATGGAAAGGTTTCTCCCACCCATCCCCCGCCCAATCAGGACAAGGCCTCTCCGCCGAGGCGGGCGCAGCACGGTCTTCCTCTCCCCCCCGTCTCCCGTACCGCGTCGGAGCTGCTTGCAGAGACCACATGCCGGATCCCGATCTCGGGCATCTCCCCGCCAGTTTCTGTCACCGCCGTAATCCGGCAGCAAAACGCCACACGCCGCCGGAAGTGCTGGAGCCCGCGTGGTCGCTCTAGGCGCGCGCGCGGGGCTCTCATCTATGATCCTCCATCCCGTCCTCGTGCGCAGGCGCTGGAGGTGGACGTGAACTCCGTGAGCTCCACGCATGCGCAACTTCTTCCGACTCTTTCCTACATAGACTCACTTACAGGCGCCATTTCTGAGTTCTTGGCAGTCTTTTTCTGTCTTAAGTTTTTTTGTCTTTTAAGTTTTTTTAACTTAAATTTTTTTAACAACTTTTTGTCTTTTTAACTTTTATGTTTTTGCATCTTTTTTTAACTTTTTAAATAAAAACTTTTAAGTTTTTTAAGTCTGCCCTGGCAGGAAATGTAAACTGCCCGTACAAATCACTGGGGAAAAAAAACTCTACTGAAGCTGTGACGGAATGGCAGCATATCCCCCCATAAACAACACAGGAAAGAGAAGGCTTCAATCAATGCACTTTGGCTCAGATCTTGCTTCTTTCAAGGATACTGAGATTTTAAACGATGTTGGAAATGCAGTGCCAAAGCAGTCCATGAGCCCAACAGTGCAAGCTGCTGTGATTGTCCTCCAGTGGTTTCGAATCCTTCCTGCACATACCTGAGAGCATGCCTCATCAACTCCATGAGCCTGACAAGGATGCGCTGGGCAGACAGCAATCCCAAGCAAATCTGCAACCACACTGAATTGGCATGGGGCAGCGGAGAAGGGTTGCAGTACCGTCCCCAGCCACTATGTGGGTGGTGCTGCAGTATAGCAAAGATCAGCCTGATACTTTCCTCCACCTCTCTGCTGCATTTATGGCACAGGCAATAAGCTACTGGGGCCATTTGCATTGTCCTGGATTATAGGCCCCATGTGCTTTACAGCCTCCCATTACATGCCCTTGTTAAGGACACCACTTTCCCCACACCTCTTATTGGCCACCTGGGGGCCAGTCCGACCCTCTCAGGAGGCTGGACTTGGCCCAAGGGCTTCCAGTGGCTGAATTTCTGAACTGCCACCATCATCACAGAGGTCTTGGATCTCCTTCAGGGATTCTTAACATGGTTTACATTAGTATTTGGCTCATGTCTATCTCAGAGCAGAAGAACAAGAAGGCTTGTTCGGAGGAGCCCACCTCTTCTTTCGGTGATGGCCAGATCTGATGGGTCTTCGCCACCATTGTTCCTCAAATGCTCAATCAGAGCTCCATTTAACAACTTAAATTGCAAGCCGGCCGTTGGAGCTTGGCCAGCTTGAAATTGTAACAATCGGTTCTGTGTTCTTCTTGGTGAGCGGACACATTTGCTGTTCCCGACATGTGCCAAGATCAATCAGCGTGAAGACATTTTGCATAGCAAAGACGTCATTATGGGCGGGGGGGGGGTCTACTCCTCCAAGAAGTCATTAGAACCAATCTTTGGGGGACCCCGAAAAAGGAGGTGCAATCCAGGTGGATTGCCATTATCTCCACACCTCTGCTTGCTGCTGCTTCATGAGCTGGCCTGGGTCTCTCCTCACATAAGACCCACAGCCCTGAAGAAAATAAACCTAGTGGATGAAATGGCACCATCTTCTGCCTGCTATACCTATTTTGTCAGTTAGGAGAGTGAGAACAGATAAAAGGAAATACGTTTTTACCCAGCGGGTAATTAATCTGTGGAACTCCTTGCCACAGGAGGTGGTGATGGTATCTGGCCTAGGTGCCTTTAAAGGGGGCCGGGACAGATTTCTGGAGGAAAAGTCCATCGTGGGCTACAGGCCATGATGGGTAGTGCAACCTCCATACTTCAGAAGTAGTCTACCTCAGAATGCCAGATACCAGGGAGTGGCAACAGGATGTGGGCATCTTGTCGTCCTGTGTGCTCCCTGAGGCACCTGGTGGACCACTGTGAGATATGGGAAGCTGGACTAGATGTGCTTTTGTCCTGATCCAACAGGGCTCTTCTTATGTTCATTTCATGTTGTTGAATCACATAGAGGAAAAAGGAAACAGCTGAAGAGGAAGTGTGGAGGAGTAGAGAACCGTGGGTTAGAATGTCTCTGATGGTCTAGTCTAGCCCAACGCTTACCTTTCCTTCACACATCTTCTTCTGCTCTATTCCCCTCTCTTTTCCAATTTAAGCCGGAGGAGCAGAAGATGTGGCAACCGGATGTGCCACTAGGTGAGGAGGGGGCAGCACCTCCCCAAGCTCCGGGAGGTCTTGGGCTGACCCTGTTGACCCCATAGAAAATGGCAGTGGCAGGCCTTGTATAGGAATAGCGTGGCGATAAGGAAGTGTTCCCTGGCTGGCTTTGTATTCCAGGAGTTGAAACCCAAAGCTCTCCGGTTCCTTGCCAAGCGTGGCCGTGCTCCCTTGACCATGGGAGAGAACCAACCGGAGCACAAAGGGGCTCCTTGAGGCAGTCAATAGACAAAGAGAGTCAACTGTCAGGAGAGCCGAGGGGCTGCCCAGGACTCGCGTCCAGAGCCACCAACCCCAAGCCAAGCTCATATTGACTCACTCGCCCTTATGTAACCGGTCCGGCTTATATACCCCTAGCCGGACTGCTCCTGAGGCTACAGCTCAGCAGCTCCTGCCTCCCCTCGCCCACCATGAAGACCCTGGTCAAAGTCGGGCTCCTCTTTGCTGCACTCCTGGCCAGAGGTGAGTCGGTACTGAGCTTTTTCACGGGCCGTGCATGGGCAGATCTAGCCATAGTGGGCAGATCAGTGAGTCGATCCCGTTGGGGGTGGGGGGCGTATGTTGCCGCTGGAGTCCGAAGCCCAGTCCCTGCTACTCGGCTGTGTAAGGCGTACCTTGTGCGCTGCCCGAGGACGGACGTGGGTTCTGCCCAATCCACAACCTCGATGCAAACCAGGGTGTAAAAAGCGCTGCAGGGAGGACAAGTGTGTCGGTGACGGCATTGAAACGAGCCAGTCTGGTCCAGTGGCTGAACAGGTTAGAAGGGGAAGCCATCAGGCCGTCGTAGCAAACCTTCCTGTTTAGAAATACACTGTTGAATGCGGATGCCTTGGTAGAGCACTGCTCTAGTTTTTCTCCTAGGCGCCGGTCTGAACTGTGAGACTTGTATCAGCCCCGGGGAAGGCTGCACTGGCTTAGCCCATACCTGCGCCTCCAGCGAGGACACCTGCCTAACCATAGTCGGGACGAACTCCTTAGGTGAGTAAAACAAAGATGGTAAAGGTAAAGGTTTCCCCACGACCGGATGGTCTAGTCGTGATCAGTGATGTCATTCAGGGGGAACGGACCAGAACGGGCGTTCCGGATCCTAACGGGCTCCGTGGCTGGTTCCGGGTTCCCGACAAGGGCCAATCAAAAGTGAGTTCCTGTTCCTAAATCATTTGAATGACACCACTGGTCGTGACCGACTGTAGGCGGCGGTGCTCATCTCCGTTTCAAAGCCTGTAGAGCCGGCCTTTTGTCCGAGGACAAGCTTCCGTGGTCATGTGGCCGGCATGCCTCTACGCCGTAGCACCCGGAACGCCGTTCCCTTCCCACCGAAGTGGTCCCTATTTATCTACTTGCATTTTAGGTGCTTTTGAACTGCTAGGTTGGCAGGAGCTGGGACAAGCGACGGGAGCTCACTCCGTCGCGCAGTCTCGAACTCCCAACCTTGCGGTCGAAAGCCCAGCAACAGCGGATTAACTCGCTGCGCCACCACGTCCCACTTCAAACAAAGATGAGCCAACGGGCAATCCTGGCTTAGCCCAGCAGGGGGAGACAGAGCCCCAATTTCAGGGATTCCCCAGAAGTTCCTTGCCAGGCTTTCCTGACCACCGTGGGATGTCCCACTGTCCACACACCTTCCTTCGAGGCCGCACACCTGATGTGGGGACATTGCATTTCCCAACTCTCCGGGATCTGTGAGATCTGCGGGGCATGTGGCAACCGCTCCCATGGTGCTGTCAAAGGTGTTGGCCCCTTGCCAGCGTGTTACGAAACGTCCCGCCGGCTCTGCCTTGATCAGCTCGGCCTCTTCTCAGTGCCGCATTTCCTCCCCAGGAGGCAGCGACACCACGGAGACCCTCAAAACCTGCATCGCCGCCGCCGACTGCTACGCCGGCTCCATCAGCATCACCACGGACGCCACGGTCCACCTGCAGAGCATTTCCAGCTGCTGCCAAGACGACCTCTGCAACCGGCGGGAGCTGAGCTGTAGGAAGCCGTCTCCCCCCCTCCCCTGAGCCCCTGCAGGCGTCGTCCTGGCATTTTGACTTGCTGTTCCGAAGAGAGGCGTAATGCGTTGCCCCGGTGCCAGGGGGCAGTGACGTCGTGATGCCATGTGATGTCATGGTGTCATCATGTGACATCATGTGACGTCATGACAGGGGGCAGTGACGTCGTGATGTCATGGTGTCATCATGTGATGTCATGTGACGTCATGACATCACTTCTAAGTTCTCCCTGGAGCAGGGAGCACTCACTAAACACTGCTCTAAACCAACCTTGGGGTCCGGGCCCCCAGTGGGGTTGCCAAACTTCAGTTATGGGGTCACAGCAACTTGTGGGAAGACCTCTAAACTGGAGCACTGCCAGGTTAACAGGAAGTCCTCTGGTGTGCCCCTTCAGGTCCCAGGAGACGGTGTCCCAGTCCTGCTCAGGTTCTTAGCAATGGTGCTAAAGGCTTCAGGGTGATGTTTGCTGCTGGGTGGGGGTGACAGGGATGGGGAGTGGAGGTGACAGGGGCGTGGGTGGGCAGGTAGGGTCCCAGGATCTGGGATCTGCAGTGATCTGCAGTGGGATCCTCAGTCTCATACTTTATTTGCTGGGGTCGTGGCACCCAGTGATGTCATGCAGGGGGAACGTGGGGGGAACTCAGTTCCACTAGTTAAAATTAGGGCTGACTCCGCCCACTTCACTCTCCCTCCTCCCCCCTCCCAATTCCTCTGCAAAGAGCTTTTCTTCTTGGTTGGCCGGCACTCAGAGGGTTAAAGGGAGCGACTCCGGATTCCTAGGGGGGGCGAACCCCTGCTTGAAACCGTTGATCCCAAACGCAGCAGTGTGCTTCATGGATGCAGGCTGTGATGGATGCTGTAGAACAGGAAGTGCACCCAAAAGTGCCACTTCCTGGCGTGGGGAGTTAGGCCTCGCCTTGGGCATGTCCTTAACTGTGCTGCTTGTGTGCTCCTCTCTCCCCAGTGCCGCCCGTGAACCTCACCTCTAACGGGCTGCAGTGCCCCGTTTGCTTTGCCTTTGGCGCCGACCACTGCGACGGGATCGAGACCCTGGGCTGCGCAGGAGCCGACAGCCACTGCATCTCTGTCGCTGGGATGATGAGCACGGGTAAGGCGCAGGCTGCTCTTCCAGCAGGTTGGCACCTAGGCCTGTTTGGGAGGGATGTTCCGTGCCTGTTCCGTGGCTGAAGCTCTGATACATGTGAGCCTGCCTCAAACCCCCAGTCTCCACCAGCTTCCCCACGTGCGGCAGCTGCCAAGCTGAGCTAGACCACTGGTTCATTGAGCCGATATTGTCAGTCCCTGACTGGCAGAAGCTACCCAGGGCTTGAGGGCGCCATCCTAACCTGGAGTTAGGCCAGCATTGTTTGGCCGGCACAAGGGACGCCGTCAAGTATGTCTGGACCACTCTCGGAGTCAGAGAGACGTGCGCATCCCCCCTGACTCCGAGAGTGGTCCAAACGCGCTTTACGGTGGCCCTTGCGCCGGCCAAACTTTGCTGGCCTCACTGTGCCGGCCTCACTCCAGGTCAGGATTGCACCCTGAATCTCCTCCAAAGATAACAAAAAGGCAAGGCTAGCCCTGCCTCAGATAAGCCTGTTTGGAAAGAAATAAGAATGGTAATGAGCATTAATACCAGCGTTTCTCAACAGGGAAGCATTCACAGTATTGCACAGACTGTGTTTCACCTTCGTTTATCAGTTCTGTATCAGCTGAACGGCTCCCAAAGGACTCTGGGAGTTCTAGTCTGTCGAGAACTCCCACAATGCTCTGTTGAAGCGACCCCCTTCACAGCTGCCCCCCTTTCACAGCGTTACATTCCATGGGGAGAGGGGGTGCCCGCAGAGAGAGCCAGGACAGTGTTCTGGTTCGGGGGTTGGACTTCGATCTCAAAGACCCAGGTTCAAATCCCTGCTCAGCTTAAAGCTTCCTGGGTGACCTTGGGCAACTCACTCACTCTCAGCCTCGCCTACCTTGCAGGGCTGTTGTGAGCACAAAAGGAGGGAAGGAACCATGCAAATTATGCATGGAAGGGATAGAGTCGATAAAGGGATGTTCTTTTCCCTCTCTCAAAGCACCAGAACCAGGGGGCAGCCGCTAAAACTGAGGGTTGGGAGAGTTAAAACAGATAAAAGGAAGTACTTTTTGGCCCAGCGGGTAGTTAATCTGTGAAACTCTTTGCCACAGGAGGTGGTGATGGCGTCTGGTCTTGATGCCTTTAAGAGGGGATTGGATGGATTTCTGGAGGAAAGGCCCATCATGGGCTATAGGCAATGATGGATTGTGCAACCTCCTTACAAAGGTGGAGGGCTACTTCAGAGTAGCAGGTGCAAGGGAGTGGCAACAGGATCCAAGCATCTTGTTGTCTCATGCCTCCCTGGGGCACCTGGTGGGCCGCTGTGAGATACAGGAAGCTGGACTAGATGGGCCTTTGGCCTGATCCAGCAGGGATGTTCTTATGTTCTTAACCATGTGCACCATCCCAAGCCCCTTAGAGGAAAGGCAGTGTAAAAGTGGGGAAAATACATAAAGGGGTGTGAGTACATGATGTCATCTTGGTCTTTATGACAATCATCTGTACCAAACCCCTAGCTCTGTATTTCCCCCCCCCATATTAAGGATTGGGGTGGGGGGAATGAGACTGACAGGTAATAGTTTCATACTACCATCTCGTGCAAGGGCAGATTTGAACTCGAGACTTCCTGGCAGGTGGAGATGTTGTCTTGCGCCGTGACCATGTCCAACTGCCTTTGCCCACAGGTGGGGGTCCGTCCAGATTCACAGCCAGGGGCTGTAGCACCGGGACTGCCTGTTCGCTGCCTCTGGGGATCGGCCTCTACTCGGCGGGAACCGTCTTCAACCTCAGCAGAGTCACGTGCAGCCCCCAGCCGAAAGCCAGCCGCGGCAGGGAGAAGCCGACCGAGGGGCGGAAGCCCTGAAGCCCCGGTGCCCCCCAGCCCCGCCCCTCCCCTCCCCTGCCAGTCTCTCTTTCCTGCTGCAGTTCTGCTGTCACGCCCCTGCTGTGGCTTCTGTGAATAAACTGGCACGAAAACCAGAGAGAATTCGCTCTGTTCCGTAAACCGTTTTGCCTGCGCCTGTCAGGACGGGGCCCGGAGCCGTCATGGGCTCTGGCGGCGCTGGGGGCAAGGTGACGTTGCCCCCTGCGTCACTGCGCCCCAGCGCAACCGCCCCTCCCCCTGCGCCACTTTACCCCACACCCCATAGAACCAGAGCTCAATGCATTTTCCCTGCCAGCCGCCGGCTCATCAGTTTCACGACTCAGCAACAATCCGGTCGTGGCCCACTGGTGGGTTGTGGGTGACCCACAGTTTGGGAATCACAGAGCTGGTTTTTAAAAGTTGGTTTGAGAGAGAGAGAGAGAGATTTCAGCTAACCATACAATCTGATCAGTGTGGCTCTTTTACTTACGGTAATAAAGCAAATTTGGAATAAGCAAATACTGCTTTTCCCCGTCTTTGGGGGTAAACAGCTCACACCCGGTACAGCTTCCCCGGCACCTGCAAGAGTCCAAAGTCCAAGGAGAAAAGAGACGGATTTGCGCAGTCAAATATGCACCCATGGGAACAAGATTCATTACACACACACAGAGCTGGGCGACGAGTCCTCCAAGGGTTCCCCCAGTGCAGTCTCCAGATCCAAGGGTCCAAGCAGGCAGGGAGAGTTGGAAACAGGCGTGCTCACCAAAGTCCCTTCACTGGACCCACATTGTAATGTTCAGACAGAGCCATGCCTCTTCCTTTCAGGGTCTAGCTCACAGGCCCTCCTGTCATTTTACTCCTGTCTTAAGATCCTGTCTTAAGATCCTGTCTGGTGGCTTGGACATGAAAGGGTCCCAGTGAAACGAATCAGAAAGACAGTTTTTTATTTCTAGATAGACCACAGGCCAAAGGCTTCTTAACCCTCGCCTCCCCAGTGAGATCAGCTATAAGAACCTGAAATGTGGACCGGAGGCAGAAGGACTTGGGCCAGTCAACCTGTCCCATTGGTCTCTGCCCCACTCAGGTTGCACACCTGTTGCAGGTACAGGTCTGTGCTGGGCGTCTGACATCACATGAAACCCACTCTTGCTAGGGAGTCAGGTCCTTCTCCGTCAAGCTTGGCACTGCCAATGCTGGCTCTTGCCCATCCCTACCAGGGACCGACCCAGGGCCCCTTTCCATGGGAAACTTGCTCCTTTCCACTGGCCACATCCCCAAGAGCTGGGGGATAGTGTGGTGAGGACTGCTGGAGGGAACCTGCTGGAGATGCTCTAGGACAGTGTTTCTCAAGCTGTGGGTCGGGGCCCGGTTGGTGGGTTGCAATCTGATGTCAGGTGGGTCGTACTAGACCACCTTGTGGTTACCTTCCAACTCCATGATTCTGTGATTCTATTCCATAACCCACCTGGAGGCACGACTTTCCCTTTTAGAGGGAATCCCCCCAGCTAATCAGGGCCCCACCTCTTTGGTACCACCTCACAATGAATCACGGTGCCCAGCTCCTCCACCCCGACTCCTCCACCCCTCTCCTGCCTGCCCGCTTCTCCCATATCTGCTCCCTCCCCAACGATAGCCAGCCCTGACGCAACTCGACCCTACAGAGCGTACGTATAAGAGGCGCCAACCCTCCCCACCCAGCCGGTCTCGTTGCCGAAACTCACCAAGTCCACGGAGAGACAGGAGACAACCCAGGTAAGCGAGGAAGGGGTTGCCATGGGGGTTCCATCTAGGATTTGCAGGTGTTCAGATGGGGGGGTATTCAAAAGGCAAGACCTTGGGCAGGTAGGTGCTCAGCAGAGAGAGCTCTGTGCTTCGGCCAAAAGCATCCCTTTCTGTGCGCACCTATGTTCCAAGGAACCCCTGCATCTCTGCCACAGAATTCGGGTGTTTTTGTGGATCTGGGAGTATGTTCTAAGGCACACCTTTGACTTGTCGGACCAATTGCTAGCCAGGCTTGTTGAGCTACAGCATCCATCCTTTAACATCCAAGCACCCCCCAAGTTTTTCCCTGGTTTTCTACATTGCAGGGAACGAGCAGTGGTGGTAAGCAGACTGTTGTGCAAATGACCGGGGTGGGGGGGGCAGAAGCATTGCTTGACTTATTTATTGGGGGAGAGGAGGGAGACCCTTAGAGCGCAATCCTAACCTGGAGTTAGGGCGGCACAGTTAGGGCAGCAAAATTTGGCCAGCACCAGGGCCACCGTAACGGGCATTTGGACCACTCTCGGGGTCAGGGAGGCGGGCGCCCGTCTGTGTGCTGGCCTCTCTGACTCCGTGAGTATAAAATATACGTGCGTATAAAATGCAGGCTACCTCCCACGTACAGGCACTGTGACACCTGAGGGCAGGTGGCGACAGGCAGGCTGCACTGCAAATTTGGGGGGAAACGCCCAAACAGTGTCACCATTGGTCAACCTTTGTTGTCAGAGGGGTGCAGAAATCTAGGCCTACCCCTGAAAAATCCTTCCGCATGGACCAAGGAGACAGACTTCTCTGAAAGATCGGACCACTTCCTGGGTCGGGCCCCAAATGCAACCAGTTCAGCCTCCCTGAAAGAGCGGTCCAAATTTGTCCGTTGATTAGAGACAAACGTCTTGCTAAGGGCTGAGAGCGATGCAATGTCATACCCCCAGTGCGCCGTTTTCCCCAGCTACAGTGTCACCCCTCGGTTCAGACTACAATCTGTCATTATTTCATCCTAACCTGCTTCCTTCTTCCCCCCATCTCCACCCTGTTAATATTTGCAAAAAGCAGTCCTTTTCGATGCGGTTCCTTTGCTAAGAGGGCGGGAGCTGCTCCGACGGCGTCGAACCCCTGACATCATGCGCCTTGCAGAGTATCATTTAGAGAGGAGGGCAAGGCCCATTCGTTGTCCAAACTGTACACCGTGGCTGGGTGCGGAAGGGATCTGTAATCTGAAATACTCTCACGCCAACCTCAGGGAGGGGTCCTAACTCTGCAGATAGCAGGGCAACTGGGCAGTGCCTGGTGGAGAATCGAGGGGTGGAGCCCCCGGGCAAATCTTGGGTGACCTAATGCACGCGGCCATTATGTGGCGACAAATCACCTGTCACCGAGTGATACCGGCTTCACGTGATATCAAGCCGCAGTACACCAAATTGGATTTCCAGCTGCGTCACAAGCAGAAACTAGGAACAAAGAGGGCACACAGGAGGAGGCAAGCTTGCCCCAAAGGCATTGGCCATCCTCTAGCATGTGGAACTCCCTACCACAAGGAGTTCAGTTGGCTCCCTTTAGTGGTAGTCTATGTTTGACAGCTGGAAACTTTTTTTTTACTCCGACAGCTTTGTTTTTGAAGTGGCTCTTTTTGCTTAATTGCTTTTATGCTCCCGGTTTTCTAATTGGAGTTTAATACTGTGTTTGCAGTGTTATATTATAGGAATCTGGCTGCTTGGGGTGTGTGTGTGTGTGTGTGTGTGTGTGTGTGTGTGTGTGTGTGTGTG
>JAJKFI010039401.1:0-36929 GCA_029204185.1 Lerista edwardsae | reverse complement strand
GGTCTCCAAGCCCCCAACTCTGCTGCTATTTTCACAAATACACAACATCATCTAGTCCAGGTGCCGCCGCCACCGCCACTACATCTTGTGGCAAGGAGTTCCACGGATGAATGACACACTCGGTAAAAAAATATTTCCTTTTGTCAGCTCTAGCTCTCCTGCCACTCAACACTCAGTTAAAACACTGAGGCAAAAAAAGATATTGGATGTAAAAGACTCTTTCCCAAAACCTTGGCATATTGTCTGCTGGGAACCAATTTTCAGACTCTATATACGGCAACTATTAAGCTATATACTGTTAAGCCAAAGACCCTGCCTAGAATGAACCGAGCCTTACCAGCATACAGCAAAGTCAGTCCAAGTTGCTTCACCAAAGTGGCGTCCCTCTTGGCAGTCTCCAGAACTGGATCAATCAGAACTGCCTCCTTGGTCTTCATATCTGCGAGCAGGTAGGTGTACGTGCAGCTCTCATCTTCAAAGAGCTGGTGGAGGAATGAGACCTCTGGTTAGTCCACGGAAGGCAGTGGGACGGTCTAGTGGTTACAGCCAGAACTGGCGTTCTACCTTTAGCCCCATAATCATTTAAGGAAAGTTTAAATCAGGCACCTGCTGGAGATGTGCAGGCAGGGGGTTGGACTAGATGACCTTGTGGGTCCCTTCCAACCTGGGGCACCAGATGTCATGACCACAAAGGAGGACACAACACCCCAAAACGCAGGACATTCAAGAAAAATGTTACAAAACAGAAGCTAAAAGCACTGATATATCTCGATTTGGGGGTCTCTTGTCCTCTCTTTAATGCAACCCAAGGAACAAAGGGCAAACACACAGGCAAGTGTTGAAGGGGACATGTAGGACATTCTTAAGTTTACCCAGGACAGAAGGTTGACATGTAGGACATGTCCTGGAAAAAAGAGGCTGTCTGGTCACCCGGCTTCCAACTCTATGGTTCTATGGAACACTGTCGAGCCGCTGCTTTGGCGACTACACTGGCTGCCGGTTCTGTTCCAGGCCCAATTCAAAGTGCTAGTTTTGACTTTTAAAGCCCTTTACGGCTCGGGTCCGGGGTATTTGAGGGACCGCCTTCTTCCATATAATCCAACCCGTACTCTTAGATCATCTGGGGGGGGGGGCCCTTTTGACTGTGCCGCCACCAGGAGAAGTGAAAGGGGCGGCGGCCAGAAAGAGGGCCTTTTCGGTGGTGGCCCCCCAACTCTGGAACACCCTCCCCTTAGAATTGAGAACTGCTCCTTCTTTGTTTACATTTCGGCGGGGGCTGAAGACCTTTTTATTCCAAAAAGTTTTTAACTGTTGACAGGCTGGCTGGTTATTATAATCCACAGGGCTTGTTGTTTTTTAAATTGTTTTTAAATTTGTTTTTAATTGTGTTCTTAATTTTTGATTGTATTGTTGTTTAATACTGTTTTAATTGTTTTTAATGTGAATTGTTATATTGTTTTATATATATTTATATTGTAATGCCGCCTTGGGTGCCTTCGGGCACAATAAGGCGGGGTAAAAATCTAATAATAAATAAATAAATAAATAAATAAATAAATAAATAAATAATATTCATTATTTTTGCATCCATTCTCCTTTTTCTCCAATTGCTCTGAGCAGATTTTTTGCTTTCTCAGCGCTGTTTTGTGCAAATCAAAACATTTTTTTTTTTTAAAGGAGAAAGACGGCCCTGACCTTTGAGACACGCATGAGACAGAGTCTTGCCAGCTGGACAAGTTTCCCAGTCACAACCATCCCGTTTTGCAATTCTGTGGTTTTACACTCACGCAACATTCGGGCAATTTATCTGCGTCCCTGCTGAAGTTCAGAAACTGCAGATGAACTGATAGGGAACTCAGCCCGTTGGACTTTGGCCACAGCTTGGGAGGAGGGCAGCCCAGGAGTTGAGGGGTTAAGGAACAAGTTAGTTGCCAAAAAGAACAACTACTCCAAGAATTCAGCCTAGGATTAGGGGGGCTCCAACAAATGGAAACTAGTCCATATGAGGAGTTCAAGAGCCTGGGTTTGGAGGCATTCCACCCCCCCCCAAAAAAAAAACTCCAGTAGGGTTGCCATCTTATCTTACCAGACATGTGCCTATGCTTTTAGTAACAGCCCAATACCAGAAATATCAGCAAAAGAGCTCTAAATAGGCAAGAGGCTGGATCACAAGCCCCTGCATAGTTGCAGATGTGAGGGGACCAAGAAAGAATGAGGATGCAGGCGTATAGTTATGCGGAAGGCAGCCCATTAAACTCAGTGACCCGGTCCCTGTGCATTCAAGCCTGCCAGCTCCACCCTCCACTAGCCGATTACACTAAACCCAAACATGGAAACGGGTGGGGGAGGCAAACAGGCTAGGAGGAGGCTGCAGTTGTTGCAACAGTGGCATAGCAGGGTTTCTGAGCAGCTCACAGCTTGACAAGCAGAGCTTCAGCAGCTAACGGTTTCGCTCCTGCCCAGCCATGCAAACGCTCGCTAAGAGAATAAAGAGCCTGGCCTGCAGGACTAGCGCCGCACAGCTTCTCAAGGCAGAGGCACCCTGCCAAAGTTAGCCGTTGGCAACCCGTGCCATTTTGATCACGCATCACGACTCTATCTTAGTTAGAAGAACCAAATAGTGGGTTAAAAACGCAGACGCCCGAAGACACGAGGGCGTTCGCAGGGATCCCTTGACTGGGTTTCCAAATGCCAAGCTGCCGTCCCGCTTCACGGAGGCAGGGAACAGGGGAAAGTCCATTCTGCGCACAGAGGGGCAACTGACCTGTCGAAACAGCAGCCCCCGGCGCTGGGCGGAGCGGGCACAGTAGCAGCGCCCGGGGAGGCTGGTCGGGGGCTGGTGCAAAAGGCGCAGCAGCGCAGCGGCTCCTGCAGAGCATCTCCGGGGCAGCCACATGGGTGATGCCCTCTGACGCGCGCCGGGCTTCGTGCAAAGGGAGACGGAGGCGCGGCGCCCTTTAAAAGCTCCCAGTGGCGCGGCTGCTGCTGCGAGGACGGGTCAATTGCAGGGGCGGGGACGGAAGCTGGTCCTCTTAAAGGGCCAGGCGCCCAGAGGCAGGAATGACCAAGAGACCTGTGTTACCCTCTAAGATGACAGCGTTCACTGGGGTGTCAGGCTGCGGCTGGTGTCTTCCATTACTTACATGTACATTGACATGCGTGTATGGAGGAAAGTAAAGGAAACTTTGGGACCAAATAATGGCCAAGAAATGCAAAAGATGAGGATTCTATGAAAAGCATAAACCCGTATACTGTACTCTACTGCGGTGGTTCTCAAACTTTTCAGCACAGGGACCCACTTTGTAGAATGACAATCTGCCTGGGACCCACCGGAAGTGATATCACGACCAGAAGTGGCGTCATTCCTTCCTGGGAATGCAGCAAGAAATTGGATGGTTTATATCAGCTATTTTCCAATAGCAAAGTGAATCAGAAGGAGGGAGCCTATTTGCCTATTTGTCAGGAAAAAGCTGGCAACAACAGTGGGGAAGGCCAATAAACACATAGATGATCAGCTATGGTTCAAGGCAGTGGTGTCATTCAAATGATTTAGGAACAGGAACTCACTTTTGAATTCAAATTCAAATGTTGAAAAAAAAAAAAAACACAAAAAGCCCCGGAAGCAGCCACGGAGCCCATTAGGATCCGGAACGCCCGTTCTGGTCCGGAACGCCCGTTCTGGTCCGTTCCCCCTGAATGACATCACTGGTTCAAGGCCATAAGGACACAGCCTGGTAGATAAGTTACTACACTTTACAACACTTTTTCCCTGTGCAAAGGACAATCTCATGTTCCTCCCTTAGGGAACAAACGTTTGTGTATTTTGAGATGGGTTTTATTGCAGTTTAGGTTAAGGGGCACGTTGACATTAGAGGTAGGATAGGGGTGTGTGTGCAAAAAAAAGCTGTGGGACAAGTTATGGCAATACAAAAATACATATCCAACTGCACATTGAATACAGAGCCAAGAACTATGGGATGACTGAGCTACAAATACAGAACTGTGCAACCACGACTACTCAACAGTAAGCCCCATTGAATTTAGTGGGGATTACTCCCATGTAAGTGTGCACATGATTGCAGCATCTATTTGTGTGTTTTAAATCTGCCCCATCATGTGTTTTTGCTTCTGCTGTATCCGTGTAATCCCTTCATTTCATGCAAGTCAACTATGGTTGAAAAGTGGGCAGCACATTTGCCAAACTCATAATGAATGCATGAGAAATTAAACAGGTGAAATTGTTGCTTATGTCCAGGCCTGCTGATTTACCTGCTGAACCTCTGGGACTGGCCCAGAGAGTACAGTACAAGGGCAGGGCAAAGAGCAAAGGGCAGCAAACTGGTAATCATTTCCAAGTGAGGATTTTTGTCCTACGCCCGCCACCGTCGCGCAGCCGTTCTTTGCACTCTTCATTGGGTGAAACCATCAGGCGGAGGAGGAGGGGGGACCGTCCCTGAATGTGGTGCAGCCCAGAGGAACAATTTGTCCGCGGGACTTGTTAAGTTGATTCGGCTGCAGGTAGTTTTGTTCCCTTCTTTAGATTGCTTGTATGGCATGTGCGCTTCCTTCGTCTGACTATGAAATGCTGCATTTTCCCCCTTGTGCGTAATTCGAAGGTTAAAAAAAAAATTACAGGTTCTGGAATGCATTCTTTGCTTGGTGTTTAAATTGAAGTGTGCCTCTTTTTTTGCCTTTTTAAACAAGGTCCACAAATGGTACGTTCCAGATTAGCTGTGCATGTCAAAGGGGCAAATCCTTTTCCTTAAGCAAGAGATAATTTTTTTGTTTTTTGCACGTTTGCATTGGTGGTGGTTAAGTGGCCTTAAAAAAGGAATGCTCTCAACACGAAATCGCCTCACTTTTTCTTGCAGATTGCATTACTGAACACCAACCCCAAACTCTGAAATTGTGCCCCTCTTTTCCCCTGCTTCGGCACTCCCAATTTGCAGAATGCGGGAAGACATCGTCATTATTCTGAATAACAATACACGATCTATGTGCAATATGCAATGAGTTTACAGATCCCTGCCCTCAAGGAGTTTCCAATCGCGAAATAGGCAAGAAGCTGACGACAGAGGAAATGGAAAGAAACGGGAAAGAGTATGTTATTATCGTGCTGTATAGTATTGTTGATTTGGTTACAGTTGTTGTGAGATGCAGGAGGTCCCGTTGACTGTACCAAGGTTCACTTGTGGAGCGTAGGAAGCACGAAGAAGAGTGCTTCAGAGCATGTGCAGAGTGCAAAACAGGAACAGGGCTTCCAGGTCAAAGGTGCAATTTCAGGACAGCATGGGATTCCTTATGAAATATAGGCTGTAGTCCTGAACGCGCATGCATCCGTATGTGAGAATATGTACTCAGAAGCAAGTGCTGTTGAATTCAGTGGGGCCACCATTTCTCCTTAGGGTGCATCCCTACCTCAAAATAATCTCTATTAAAAATCAGTGGCATGCGCGTGTTTGTCTTGAGCTTCGAGTTTTTGCAGATTTACCTCACTTGGAGGAAGTAAGTCGGGCTGCAGGCGTCTGTTCGCTTTCTTGGGAGTCAGAGCCGTTTTCTTGAATAGGGCACCCATGTCAAGATGCGGGAGAGGCTCGGGGCCGTGAGCCTGAAAGTAAAGAGGCGCCCAATGCAGTGCGGCGGGCTCGATCCCCGAGCAGCAGGTTACGATGCGCTTCCTTGAAAGTAGCAGCCGTTGCATTGGGGGGAGAGGGGTGGGGTTCTTTCCAAGGAGGCACGCTGTTGGGGACTCAGGCTGCTGGGCTGCAATCCTAAACGGCGTCGTTTACTCCTGAGTAGGCACGGTGAACGGGGGGATCGGGGCTGTTTAGCCCCGGAGACTTATTTTTTTTGGGGGGGGGCGCGTTCAGGAGCTTTCCTCTCCAGGGATGCTATTGCGCTTTGGCTAGGGAAAGGGGGTCTGCTCTGCTCTCGAGGAGCCCCCCTCGCCGTCGCTCCCGTCCATTGCAGCCGCCTCGCGCTGCCAGGCTTCTCTTCTCCCCCCCCCCAAAAAAAAAGACGGGCTCGGATTGGTCGGGCGAGCTGCAAGCGAGGCAGACAGACCCTCGGCTCTGGCCAGCTGGGCTGGGCTGCTGCTGCGCCCGCGCGCCGCTGGGAGAGGCTGGCTCGGGGAGGGATGCGGTGGTGGGGCGCACAGCCCGGCCCCCCCGCGGGGACAGCATGACCCGGCGCGATCGGCTCATGAAGGGGAGACCCCAGCGGCAGCCTGAGGCCGGGGGAGGCTCCCGGGCGGGTGAGTGCAAAGCGGCGGCTGCGTGGAGAGGAGGCCCGGCTGGGGGTATGGAGGATGCGCTGCAACGAGGGAGGGGCGGCGCAAGGGGAGGCTGGCAGTGCCCGGGGGTGAGTGGTGGGGAGGGCAGCCTTCAGGAGGGGCCACGATCCCGCCGTGCTCTTTTTCTCCAGCTGCTGCAAGCCCGTGTAGGCCGTCTAGGCGGCTCCGAGGGAGGGGGCAAGCCCCCACCCACCCCCTCCAGGCAAAGAGATCGCTCCCTTTCTGCACTCTCGACGGCATGCCACCCGGGCTTTCAGCCGAAGCTGGCACTCTGAGCGTGCTTGGCAGGGGTGTCGTGATGGATTTTGAAGTGCAGAAGCCCATCATTGCAAATCGCCCCTCTCCCTCCCAATAGCCGCACCCCACAAAACTATGCAATCAGTACAGGAAAACAACAACACATAACGTTTCTTGTTAGCCCTGTGTTGAATCTTGTTTGCTTAAAGGGGTGGGTAATTTCACCCCACACCCTGGAAGAGGGGGATGCATTGCGAATAATTCAAAAATAATGTGTAATATGAGGGGGGGAAGAAAACTTCCCAAATTAGTATGAAAGGGCTATTAGCATGCTGGCCTGTGCATGTTTGCTCAGAAGTAAATCCTATTATGATATTATGCCCAATTATCGAGTAGAACTTACTCCCAAGTGAATTTGCACAGGACTGTAGCTTTAATGTAAAACCAGCAACATATTATCTCTCAGATCTTGGGAGAGAGGCTGGCCTAGACATTAACATATACCCTTAGGCAAATGTCTCAGTTTGCTTCTGTGCCTGATGCCTTTTCTTGGCTAAGGTTGTTTTAAAAACATCAATTTTCTTTTCCCCCAAAGCAACAGTCTGCTTAGAATATCTCGCCTCTCCTGCCGTAGGAGAGGCCCTAGTCCGACCGTAAAGTATGTTTGGACCACTTTGGGAGTCAGAGAGGCCAGCACACAGACGTGCGCCACCCTTCCTGATTCAGAGAGTGGTCCAAACTCGCTTTACAGTGGCCCTGGTGCCGGCCAAACTTTGCTTGCCTAACTGTGCCGGCCTCACTCCAGGTGAGGATTGCGCCCTTAGCGGTGAGGGATGCCTTTTGTGATATGTCCGTACAGCACTTGGGATGTTTCAGTTTGGGGCCTTGGAGTTGAAAACGGACTCTGGGGCCTGAAACCAAATGGAGCCCTTCTGCCTTGAGGGGGGGTGTTTCCCACACTGTATTTTCCTCTGTGGAGCAGTGGGGAACCCTAGACTTGGCTCTCCCCCCCCCCTCTCTCTCTCTGCCGCGCGACTCCTCTCCGGCCTGTATTCCGAGCAAGTTGCCATAGCAACTCCGCACTTACGCCAAGTTGAGCGAGAGCAGAATCCAGCAGTAATTGGATCCTGGGGCCTTGCAGGAGGCCCAGTGGCGGAGAGCAGCGCTGGCCAAATACCGACATCGCCCTGTCAGCTTCTGCGCCGAACCCGCGCCGGATTTGCAAATGAGCGCAGCAAGGTTGCCGGCCCGCTGGCTCGCGTAGACCTCGGGTGGCCGCTGGTGGCCCAGAAGGGAGGGACACCTTGACTTCCGAATCGTTGCCTAGTCAAGGGGCCAGCTTGCCCGCTGGCGACTGGAGACCGCAGGACTGTTTGCAAGCTTGCCTTTCTGCCCTATCAAAAATGATGCAAGAGATTGCTGGTGGGCGTTCCCTGTGGTTTGAGAGTACTGGGGGGGCAGGGGGGGCTAATGGTCCTGGGGAGTGGGTGTCCAAACCATTGCTCTTGTCCATTTCCCTGTTCTAAATCCACCCACCCACCCCTCCAAAGCTGCTTGTAACTGTGCTGAGTACAAGATTGCTACTCACCTTTGTATGGTGGGGCTTTAGTGCAAGGGAGTGACAACATCTTGTTGTCTACTGGGCTCCCTGAGGCACCTGGTGGGCCGCTGTGAGATACAGGAAGCTGGACTAGATGGGCCTTTGGCCTGATCCAGCAGGGCTCTTCTTATGTTCTTATGTTTTAGAGCGACCCCATTTGGAGGAAAGGGGGGGAAATGAGGGCAGGGAAGGGTTAACTGCTGCTGATTTTTTTAAAAAAAATCGGACCTGTTCAGAGTTACTTTTAAGTCCTTTTTGGAAAAAAAAAAAGTATTTTAAAAACAGAGATTCGAACTCTGATCTCTTGCGTCGAGTTTAACGTTTTTTCCACCGGCTCAGACACCACTGCCATGGGTCTAGGGTTGTCTCTTTCAGCCAAGCACTGAAATGGCTTGGAGTTTGATCCCCATTGCCCAGTTCAGAATCAGGATCTGAATTTCTAATGTTTTGCTCTTTCCCCCACCTCCGTGCAGGTTTCATCCTCGCCCGACCAAGCCTTGTCCTGATGCTGGAAAGGGGGGAACAGCCCTGTGTGAGCAGCAGCAAGAACGGGGGGGGCCGGCAGCCCACTGAGCGGCAGCGTTGCAGGTATCGAGAGTATGTTGTGTTTGGGATCCCTGGCAGGGAGCTCCCTTAAGACCTGGAGTGAGGCCGGCACAGTTAGGCCAGCCAAGCGTGGCCGGCACAAGGGACACCCTAAAGGGCGTTTGGACCACTCTCTGAGTCAGGGAGGATGGCGCACGGCTGTGTGCCAGCCTCTCTGACTCCAAGGCTCTCCGATTGGCCAAACTGTGCCGGTCTAACTCCAGGTTAGGATTGCACCCTAAATGAAACAGGGAGCACAGGAGGGCTGGATAAATAGTTGGGAGACAATCGGGTGGCCTTCTGGTTGCTAGAACAGTGCAACTAGGCCAGGAAGAGAGGAGGTCTTGTCCACGGTGCCACATCCAGTGATGTCATGCAGGGGAACGTGGGGGAACTCAGTTCCACTAGTTAAAATTAGGGCTGACTCCGCCCACTTCACTCTCCCTCCTCCCCCCTCCCAATTCCTCTGCAAAGAGCTTTTCTTCTTGGTTGGCCGGCACTCAGAGGGTTAAAGGGAGCGACTCCGGATTCCTAGGGGGGCGAAGGCAGTGATGTCATTCAGGGGGAACGGACCAGAACGGGTGTTCCGGATCCTAACGGGCTCCGTGGCTGGTTCCGGGTTCCCGACAAGTGCCAATCAAAAGTGAGTTCCTGTTCCTAAATCATTTGAATGACACCACTGGCCACATCTGACCGTTTCTCCTTCCTTTTCAGACTCGCAGGCCCTGAAGGTGAACGCCAAGTCCCCGTCGCCCACCACCCTGACTTCACCGCCCGCCACGGAGCCCCCCAAGCCTGCCCGCCCCCGGCGCCCCCGGCCTCCCGCCGTCCTGCCCTCGGAGCGCCCCTACCAGTGCAAAGACTGCGGCAAGCGCTTTGTGTACCGCTCGAAGCTGGCCACGCACCAATGGACCCACTGCGCCGAGCGGCCCTACAAGTGCCCCGACTGCCCCAAGAGCTTCAGCTACCCGTCCAAGCTGGCGGCCCACCGCCGCACGCACACCGGCGAGCGCCCGTACCCCTGCACCCTCTGCCCCAAGCGCTTCGGACACCGCTCCAAGCTGGCCGCCCACCAGTGGATCCACACGCCGGAGCGGCCCTACAAGTGCGCCGACTGCCCCAAGAGCTTCTGCTACCCGTCCAAGCTGGCCGCCCACCGCCGCACGCACACGGGGCAGCGCCCGTACCCCTGCACCCGCTGCGGGAAGAGCTTCTGCTACCCGTCCAAGCTGGCCGCCCACCAGCAGATCCACGTGGCCGCCGCGGCCGGGCGCCCCTACCCCTGCCTGCAGTGCAGCAAGAGCTTCCGGCAGCTTCGCAACCTCACGCTCCACCAGCGGGTGCACGAGGACGGGGAGGTGGGGGGCGACTTGTCCCCGAGCAAGGGCCACAGCAACGGAGAGACGCCCTAGAACCAGGGGCCTTGGAGCCCGGACAGTGTGGGCATCTGGGGCGGGAAGGAGGTTGGCTAATTTGGACACTTGGTGGCAGCAGTGGGATGGTTGTAAATAACTGAATGTGAGGAAGGGATTTGGGGTGGCGTGAAGGTGCTCCTTCAGTGAGCCTCTGCTTCTTGGCCCATGGTGCTGTCTTGCTGTTCCTACCCCCCCCCTTTTGCCCCTGTTGTGCCAAGTTGGAAGCCCCGTAGGCCCAGTTTTGTATACCAAGCTGAAAAACAATCCTGCAACCTGCTGAGGATCGCAGTTCTGCCTCGAGGCATATTCTGCAACCCGAATAAATTACGTGTTTTGCATTCAAACCTCAGTCTTCTAGCTTACCTGAAGGACTTGCATCGGACACTTGGTCTGCCTCCCCACCATGCTTGGTTTTATTTTTTTGACCACATTGTTAATATCTTGGTTTTAGGAAACCATTGTGAGCATTCATGCAATTGTGTCGAGCATTTCCTTTGCACGAGAGGATGGGGTGAACCTCTGGCCACCACCAGGGCTGTATGTTTTTTGTGCTCCTGTGCCAAACTGGTGCATGTTTCCATTGGAATGGAATTCAGCTTCCTTCGCATCTCAGGTATAACTCACCTGCCCAGCCCAGAATATACGGGAGCTGCCCAACTTTGTGTACTTTTTGTTTTGCATCCCGTTTGTGGTCGCAAAAAAAAAACAGTAGGTGTAATATACATTGGCAAGCCACACAATGGGGCCTGTAGCCTTTGTGTAGCCTGAACACTTTCCATGTGGCATTTCTGATTCAAGGGGAAAAAACCAAGTTTCTAGTCCTTATGAAAATAGAGATCAGCCTAAAAATGTTTTTTTTGTTTTTTAGTCTGGGTGAAATTACAGAACAAGGTCCTGCGTAAGGTTTCCTGCATGGGTCAGTGTGTTGGATCTCTGTACAGTCATAAGCGCTCCAGGGAGCAGGAGAATAACAGTGGCCAATGTATTCAACCTGCCAGACTCTTCTTGGCATAGAAGCTGGCTTTGAACCTGCTTGGTTGCAAGTCATTCCTGCACAAAGAATAACCCTAGATGTGCCATCAAAAGGTGTATCGAGGTGCTTCAGAGGTGATCAGGAGGGATGCGTCTGGCCCATGGGTGGAAAGCAGCTTGTGCACATCTTTTTCTTGGTGGATCAGGTGCTCTGAATTTTGTTTTTCAGCAGTTGGTATACACAACCTTGCGGCCTCTTCCCTTGCTCTACCTGTGTGGCTGTTTCACAATCCCCAGAGGGACACTAACCCCTGCTGCAGTGTTCTCTTTTCCAGTTTTGGGGTTGGTTGTCTGTCTGGAAAATTCTTGAAATTTTCCATTTCTCTGTCCATATGTTGCTATCTTCTATTTTCTAAGAAAAAGCTTGCATTTTTCTCTCCCCCCCCCCCCCCCAAATTTTTGGGGAAATTTTTACAAAGGACTTCATCTTTTGCCAAAGCACCCTCTTCTCCCCCCCCCTCCCCACCGCCAGTACACCTCCCACCCCAAACCAGCACAGAGTCCTCTAAGCTTCAGGGCATTTGTTCAGATGATATTGGGGGGTGGGGTGAGGGTGACCAACCCCTGGTCTGTTTGTAGTCGATGCTCAAAATAGACCTTCACCAGAAGCTTGAAGTTTTGTCTTTTTCCCCCTTGGGAAACTAATAAAACACATAAAAGCAACATGGTTTTGAAGTTAGATATGCTCAGAGCACATGAGAAACAATGCTTTTTTTAAAAGAGAAAAAAAAATCAGATTGATCTTTCAGCTATGAAACAGAACAGCAGTTTTGAGTCAGGTTTTATAAGATTTATTTAATAAAAAAAACCACAACAAATCAGATTTTTTTTAGGGGGGGGGAGAATACAATACCCACCCCCAGAGATTTGAGCCAGACCCTCTGGCAAAACATGGATATAGGTTATAGAAAATTGAAGCCCTTGATTTCTGGGCCTTGTGAGTTTCAGTACAAACTTTTATCTAGCTGAACAACTGTGGCTTCGCTCCCCTTTCCCTCCTCAAAGCGACCCAAAACGGACTAGTTATGTGTGAATTGTCAGCAAACACAAAACTACAATTCCTCTGTTGATAGCTTATTTTAAAAGGTAGACACACAGAGACACATACAACATTGGCCCAGCCTTTGGGCACCCCCCGCCTTCAAATTAGCCTTGGAGTCTGCACACACTGGAAAAAGAATTTCATCAGGTCTTGGGGAGTCTCACTACGGCAGAAGGCAATTCCACAAAATTATCACATCAGTTTTGGACAATGCTCAGCTTAGTGGTCTAGTCCTGGGGGCGATGGAAATCTTAGCCTCTGGTCCGGGGGGATTAGATGCAAGAGAGGCAAGCTGCAGTTCGGAAACGCACCCAGACTTTTGCATTTCTCACCCAGAAATGTTTAGAGAAGACGGTGGCACCGTTTGCCTATCTCACCTTTACCTGTTGCAACCAGAGTGGGGATAGCATCCACATGTTCACTTCCAGCAGCAAAATTTTAAAAGGTACAGAGGGGAGGGCATTAAAAGGACTGATATATTAGTCCCTTTCAGAGACGGGCAAGACCTACGGAATCTCCCGAATGCTAGAAAGCTCTTACGGACAACCACCTCTTTTATTGTGGCTGATACAACAGTCAGAACAGAAAAGAGCACTGCTGGCTTGATCCCTGGTGCCGAGGGGCAGCATGGACGAAAGAGGGGCAGAGAGGTGGCTGTGGAAAATGAGGTAGATCATTTGAGGCCTCTCGGCCCAGTTTGCAGCCTGGGAAAAGCAAGGGAGGGGGGAGGGAGCAGCCGGCAGAGCTGGCTTTCCAAGGAGACTGAGCAGACAAGCGGTGGTTTCTCTCCCTGCCCCCTACCTCCAAGAGCTGATCAGCAGAGGCACCTGCCTGGAGAAAGTGCCTCCCCTCCTGCAGAACCAAAAGGACAAGCCCTTGATGAAGTCGGCAAGAGTTTCTGCTGTGCTGCCACCAAAAGTGGTCGGGCCAAAACAAATCCCTTGCAGGCACCTCGAGACTTTGGCCGTGTAAGATGCTGAATTTGGTGGTGTGGCTATGCCTGATTCCCTTCCCAGTGACGCCCGAGACATCGTACAGCAGATTGTTTTTTGAAGTGTGTGTTGGTGCCCTCGGTATGCAGACTGGGCCAAGTGTTCCTTAGAGGGGGGGGCTTGAGCCCTGTAGGACCTCCTCCTCACCGAGTACTTGGACTGGGTCTACAGGTGCAAGATCACCAAGTGATAAGAATGTTCACTGTTCACTCAGATGGCAAGTGGGAGAGATGATTAAGGGGAAAAAGAAAACTAGCAGAGTAGATGGGGGGGGGAAAGGTTGGTTCGATTGGCAGATGTTTTTACACATGTGGGATTTTTTTTTTTTAAAGTATCCTCACCTCCAATGTGATACAGTCTCCTCCAGCTAAAAAAGGACATTCTGTGTCATGCGTAATTGAACAGGCCTAAAGGGGAGATGGATAGCACCAGAACACATACACACAGTTTGAAGAGATCTTTCAACTGGGAGAAGCAATGTGTGGTGTCAGGCTCTGGGGCCAGTTTGGGTGCAGCCTTCTGCAGGGGTGCTTAACGCCCACATCAGCAAGGTGCACATGTGACTAGCAAATTCCAGGACGGCAAGAACAGGCTTGGAAGGTGCCTAGACCTGCCTGGCACCGATTCACATGGGCCAGCTTAACAGATGCAGGAATAAATCCGCTGTCTGGAAAAATGGAACGTGTCAACCGGACCTGGGTTCGGAACCTGAACTTGATGGAGTAGGATGGAGCAAGCCGGGACTATAACGGGGCAGGTTGCTTGAAGAAGGCAGAGCGTTTCAAGTATTTGATGATGGAATATGACACTCTGGGCAGAGGAGGCCACTTCCTTAGCAAAGACCAGGAAGTTAAAGCAAAAGCCCCCAATGGAACAGTAGGGGGTGCCAAAGACACATTTAAAGGGGAAGATGCACATAAAGGTGAGGAGGGATTCACAATAAGAATCTGAAGGTGTCTATGCGTGCAAGTCTCCCTTATGCTCTCTCTCTCTGGATCCATCCTACTCCCTTAGCTCAATGATGCCAACTTTGCGCAAGGGCCCATGAAAGGGAGTTTGCTGGATCAAGCCAGGCCTTTGGCTTTAGTTAAAAATTCCAGGGAGGAAGGAGAGAGAGAGAGAGAGCGCACTGAGTCAAGTGCCCCGGAGGTGGAGAGGACAGCTTGCACCAAACAGAGAAAGAGAGAGAGAGAGAGAGAGAGAGAATGTTTATATACAGATAGTGACTCAGAGAACAGCTTCCCTATGCTTGGGGCACCACAACGTATGGCTGGTGAGGAATCAGCTTCTGCCGCTCGTTGCAGTTGTAGATCCAGCGGGGGCGCACGAAGGAGAGGTTGGCGTTCTCGTTCAGAGCCTGCAGCGGAAACATTCGGAGCCTGAGAACAGCCTCAACCAACCCCTTCTTTCCCACCCACCAGGTGGAGTCAGTTCACTCCGAAAGGGAACCCCACTGTGCACCAGCATCAGCAGCCAAAAGGTGGTCTGGTCTCAACTCTGCCACAGACCCGTTAAGTGGCCTCTGTCAAGCCATCGCACCCTCCGTTCCCAGACTTTTACTTGTGCAGTATGGGGAAAAATAACGCTGGCCTACCTCACTGGGCTGTTGTAAGGATGTTGTATGTAAAGCATCCAACATCAGAAACAACAACACCACTCTGCACTGTCTTCTTATTAAATTAAGCTGAAGGCAGGCGCACTGCTGCTCCATTGGGGGGGGGGGGGGTTGAGGTCTTAGGAGCCACCCAAATGTGTTCAACAGACCACAGTTTGAGAACCGCTAGGCAGAGTTGGTGTGACCAGGTTTGTGCAGGGGGGAGCTCACCTCCTCAAAAGTGTCATCCCACTCTTGAGCTGTGATCACAAAATTCACTCGCTCGTTCATATAGTCCTCCACTTCCCTGAAAAGAAAGAGAGGTATTATTTTCGTTAGCGGTAAGTATCTTAGCCTTCTCCCCCCAGTCCCATTCTAAGATCAAGCAGAAGGAATAAAATCTGCCTTCTTTGAGGCATTCCCTGATGAGAGGGAGGAGGAGGAAGAGGAGGAATGCTTCTTCTCAGACAAAGGAGGCCACATCCTCTAAAAACAAAAGGATGCTTCGGAACTTTAGTTTCCCTTCGGAACTTTGGTTTAGTTTCCCTTCGGAACTTTGGTATATTCTCAAACGCAAATGCATGCAGATTTTAATCAAGCCAATAACTAAAACTCGGACGATTCAGCAACTAAGACTTTGTTAATTAACTGTACCCCTATTACAAAATGCAATTATAAGTGTACTAAAATTAAATGCGGTTGGGACACTAAACCAGGATAGTCAAATTCTGAAATGAGCTTCCTTTTAGAGGAGCTGAATTCCGCTCCTCTGCGTATCAGGGTGGGGAGCAGGAGGTCCCCAGAGGGAGCCCTCAGATTCCCATGGCTCCCAACAGCATCCTGCTTGGACCAAAATGGGGCCGTTTTTATTTGACGGACTCGTTAACCAACTCACCCGTTAAAAGCCGTGATGAAGCGAACTAAGAGGCGTCGCTCTTGGGAAGGGAATTCCCCATAGAGGAAGAAGTGCTTACCCCCAAACAAGTCTGGAGAGGGGAGAGGAGGGGTTAGCTGAAAAGGGCAAAACTAAGGCAGACAACCCTGACATAGTCCATAAGCAAGCCCTGGGATCGCCAAGGTGCATCAAGATGGAAGCCCACCAGCTCTCGCAGGGTCCCCATCTCAACCAGGGAGAAAAAAGAGAGAGAGAGGAGCTGTACCCCACCTCTCCACAGTTCACATTCCTGTCCTGGAGTCCCCAAAACCCTTGCAGAGCAGAGGGAAAAATCTCCTGCCACTGAGGAGTCTTTAACCAATGAATGATCTTCTTTTCAGCTGATAAATCTAAACCTAAAACAAACAACTAAGCAGTGTGACTAAGTCCCCGGGCTGCTGTTTAACTTGCACCCTCCCTGGTTAGCCAAACAAAGGTCTGGTGGAGTCAACCCACACACACACACCTGCTCTGAAAGACACAGGCACCCCCAGCCGTGGCTCCCGACGCACCTGGTAGCTCAGGGATGGGGTGATCCGGCTCGGCCTTCTCCTCCACATCCGTGTTCTCGTCCGTGGAGCCGCCGTACGGATCGTCGTCTGGTTCCGGCGCAGGCCTCCGGCCACTCTGCTGCTTCTTGCGGTGCTCCTCCTCCACTCTAAAGCCGGGGAAAACAAGGGCTAGTTGTGGCTGCTGGGAAGGGGAACATGCTCCCCCCTCAGGACAAACCACAACGGGCAAGTTTCTAGTCCTCATGAAGCAACGCTAAACACGCACACTGGCATTTTCTCCCAAAGCCTTACAAGCCCTTTGTTCAGCGGCAATGCCAGGGTGACTTGGGCTCTGCAGAGGGTCGTCCATGGCAGCTCCGGCTTCCTGATGGTCAGGTGGGCCCTTGGCGCTTTCCTTACCACCACCACCACCACCAGTGTCTCTTGACCCACCTCCTCAGCTCATCGTCAGTGTCGCCAGAGCCGTCTTCCCCATTGTCTCGAACTCCTGAGAATGGACAGGAAGGGAGAGGGAAAGGGAAAAAACAGAATCAGCCGCGTACATCTCAGCCGCCGTTCCAGGGAGGAATGGAAGAGATTCCAGACCCTCAACACTGTTGGGCAGGAAAAGCTCAACGGAACTTCATGGAATATTTTTTTTCTTATTTATTTGAAGAATTTATATCCCGCTTTTCCTATGCCGAAGCAAACGCCCAAAGCGGCTCACAAAGAACAAAACAAAATACAATGTCACCATAATAAGCAAAGCGTAATAAGTAAAACACGTTAAAAACAACGTAGTAAAACCACAACAAATCAAACATGAGCACCGAGAGCAAGCAGGAATGAAAGCTAGACCCAGTTCTCCATATAGGACGTCTTGAAGGGTGGGAAAAACAATTGACCAGGGAAGTGAAACAGACTATGACGCTATACCGGAGGGACAGAGGGCAGCCAGCCACACGGCCATCCAAAGGCCAGACGAGACAGGTGTGATCTGAGCCCTCTCCGAAAGGCCATGAGGGAGTGTTTAGTTCTTCTGGTGCGGAATTCCGTATTTGTGGAGCCGCTACGGAGAAGGCTCGTCGCCGACTTGCCCTCATGAATTGGAATATGCAGAGTAATGGATGTGGAGGGCCAGGAACCCCACGTGGAAAGCGCTTTGAGGCCTTGCTTTGCGAGCGGCGAGAGCCATCTAGCTGGCTGTGCTGGAAGCAGGACACTGGGTTGGAGGGATCGTTGGCCTGAGCCATTTCAAGAGCAAAAGACAACCGTCAGCTTTCTCCAACCCGCCAGGACTGGAGCCAGTCGAGCATACCTGTCGGCGCCTCCTCATCACTGGAGTCCGCCACTGGTGCCCGCGAGTGGTTGTGGACGCGACTGTTCCGAGACGTTCCAGGCTCCTCCTCTTCATCGGAGGTCCCTCCCCGCTGCGCTGCCGTCCGGGTGACTTTGGGGCTGGGCGGCGTCTTGGTCTTGTGGTTAGCGCTGGGCGGGTCGGCTCTCTGGAACAAAAAAGCCCCGACAGGCAGGGCTGCATCTGTGCCTCCCTTAGTCCCTTATCCCTATTATTAACTATCACTACCGGGGTATAAAATTTGCCAGTTAGCACCGGACTTATACAGGCTGCTAAACTTAAGCTTCCCAGCACAGGATCCGGCACTCCTTCAAGCCAGGCTGCTGCTTTCCTGCGGGGGGACATGATTGAGATACAAAATTATGCACGAAAGGGATAGAGTCGATAGAGGGATGCTCTTTTCCCTCTCTCAAAACACCAGAACCAGGGGGCATCCGCTAAAGCTGAGGGTCGGGAGAGTTAAAACAGATAAAAGGAAGTACTTTTTTACCCAGCGGGTAGTTAATCTGTGGAACTCTCTGCCACAGGAGGTGGTGATGGCATCTGGTCTGGATGCCTTTAAGAGGGGATCGGACGGATTTCTGGAGGAAAGGCCCATCGTGGGCTATAGGCAATGATGGATTGTGCAACCTCCTTACATGAGTAGTAGGCTACTTCAGAGTACTGGGTGCAAGGGAGTGGCAACAGGATGCAAGCATCTTGTTGTCTCATGCCTCCCTGGGGCACCTGGTGGGGCCGCTGTGAGATCCAGGAAGCTGGACTAGATGGGCCTTTGGCCTGATCCAGCAGGGCTCTTCTTATGTTCTTATGTTCCTCTTCTTCTTTAAGCATCTAGATCGGAACTGTACAAACTCCATCGCGGCTAATGGAACCATCGTCCAGCCCCAGGTGAACCAAGACACTACATACCTGCCGATGGGCAGGGGGTTTGGGGGTCCGAGGAGGGGCTTCCTCTTCACTCTCCTCCTCGCTGCTGGAGGATTCGGGGCCGTCCATCAGGTAGCTGAGAAAGGGAGACCGCAAGGGCAAGATGGAACCAGGCCCCTCAAATAAACATGCAACGCTCCCGCTCGCTGAGTTTAGATGCCGGAGCCCTCAAGACACCGACAGGCACTGCCACTCCTGTGGGCAGCTGGCGTCTGTGGGGCTGGCCCAGGCGCCACAGAACTGATCAACGAACCGGCTACATAAACGGATTAAGAGCCTGCTAAATCAAGGGTGCCCAACCTGGGGGTCACGAGCTCCCCGCCACTCACCGCTTGCAAGGAAGGCGCCGCCGGGTGCGATGGCAGTCCAAGACCCACTCCTTGCGCACAATGGTGCCCCCAAGTGCTTTCACCTGGCTGTATTTGGGGGTGTTGGCAAAGGCACAGCTAGGGGGAGACAGCAGAGAGAGAGGAACACCTTGAAAATAAGTTATCAAACGCCCCCCCCCCCCCGAAAAAAAAGAGGAACTGGCACAAACCACGGTCAGTTTACAGTCTGGTAACTAAGGTAGCAATCCTGCATGCACTTACTGGTGATCATGTCCCACTGACTCAACAGGGCTTACTTACAAGTGAGTGAGCGAACACACGTCGAGTTAGCTCCTAGGCAGCCTTGAGACTTCAGGGAGTGTGTCTACTCGGAAGTAAATCCCACTGTGCTTGTATTTGCTTTAAGCACTAACGCTGGGGAGGTGGGTTCCAATGCAAGGGAAACAGGAAGACCCATTTGTTGGCTGAAGCCCTCGCATGGATGCTTTGAAGGGGGGGGGGGAATGTGGACAGGGCAGCGAGACCTGGTGACCGTGCAAGGGGGGGCACTCACATGAGGTGAGTGCTGTCGGTGGTCCAGTCTGTTCGGTACTTGCCCCCCCATCTCCAGGGCTTTGTCCCGCAGCTCGGAGCGGAAGGGGTTCTGAAAGCCGCTCAGCACGAAGACGGTGCCCTGCAGAAGATGCTGGAAGGAGACATCCCCGGACCCCTCCGACGCCGGCGGCTGCAGGAGCTTCTTGGAAGGCGGCGCCTTGGAGGGAGGCGGCGCAGAGGGTGAAGCTGCGAATGAAACGCAACCAACAACAACAAGCAAAAAGGCGTCATTTTGGGCAAATCCAAGAACGGAACGCTAACAGGGAAATCCCTCTTTCTACAAACTGCACTCAGAATCCCGCTAGGTAGAAGAGACGCTTGAGCTGGGCACTGAGCAAGGAAATCTGGAAGAATCAGTTCCTCGCAATGCAAAGACCACATTCGGGGCCCAATCCAAAGCGCTCTCAGGAACCTCAAGCTGCAAGGCGGAAGAAATGCAAGGTATCACTGCCAACGTTGTATGGTTTACAGCCGCCCGAGAAACCTCGTTTTTAAAGAAGCAAGTTTCTAGTCCCTGGGGAAATGAACCGTGAACTGCATATGGACAGTTCTCTCATTCTCACTCTCATTCTCACTCTCATTCTCTCTCTCTCACACACACACACACACACACACGCACCTTTGTGCTTCTTAGGGGGAGGATGCGTGGGCCGAGGCATATCAGGATCTGACTTCTTGGCCGCGGCTGGGGGGCCAGAATTTTCCTTGCTGAATTCAAATTTCCTCTTGACCGGCGTGGGCTCCTGTAGGTGAAAAGAACTGATGAGTACCCCTTTCACCGCTTGGCATGACTGTTGCTGGCATCTATACAGCTGCTTTGGTGCTGCACTTAGTACAATGCCGAACGTGGTGCCCAGTCCGTGTGCCAGGGCAGGACGTGCAACGGGTTCTGGGGTGGGTCATATCACAGACGGGGAGAGCCAGCCCTGCGAGGAAAGGTGGAGGGAACTTGGTATGGTTAGCCTGGAGAAGAGAAGGCCGAGAGAGGGTATGGGAGCGCTCTGCAAATACGTGGAAGGGCTGTCCTGGAAGAAGGAGCAAATTTATTCGCAGTTGCCTACAAGCAGAACTAAATCAAATGATTACAAACCGCAGGACAGGAGATGCCAGCTGGACATCAGCTGACAGCAAAGAAACAGGGCCAGTAAAGACAGACCAAAGGGACAGCTCTAGGCAATGCTTAGCAGATGGGTCGAGCTCGGCGTCCAACCCATGCGCACAGGGTCGCGTTTTTACCTTGGGAGGGGCTTTGGCGGTGGGCTTTTCCCCAGCGGACAGCGAAGGGTCGGGGGAAGCAGACAGGCTGGTCTGGAGCGAGGCAACGGCATAGCTTGGCGTGGGCTGGTCGTTCTGGGAGGCTGCAAGAGAAAACGGGCACCCTCAGCCCCAGCTCGGGAGGGAGAGACCAGATGCTACGGAGCACATACACTAGCAGGGCTCGTACTTGGCCTGTTCCACACCCGGAGCCAAGGGGAAGGGTCAAGGACCCCACTGCCCAGCCCAACGTCTCTGCCTTGTCAGATTTGGCCATCACTGTGGCAATACAGAACCTCATAATAACATAAGAAGAGCCCTGCTGGATCAGGCCAAAGGCCCATCTAGTCCAGCTTCCTGCATCCCACAGCGGCCCACCAGATGCCCCAGGGAGGCACGAGACAACAAGATGCTTGCATCCTGTTGCCACGCCCTTGCACCCAGTACCAGTAGCCCATCACTAATGTAAGGAGGTTGCACAATCCATCATTGCCTATAGCCCACGATGGACCTTTCCTCCAGAAATCTGTCCAATCCCCCTCTTAAAGGCATCAAGACCAGATGCCATCCCCACCTCCTGTGGCAAAGAGTTCCACAGATTAACTACCCGCTGGGTAAAAAAGTACTTCCTTTTATCTGTTTTAACTCTCCCAACCCTCCATTTTAGCGGATGCCCCCTGGTTCTGGTGTTTTGAGAGAGGGAAAAGAACATCGCTTTATCGACTCTATCCCTTCCGTGCATAGTTTTGTATGTCTCAATCATGTCCCCCCTCAGGCGCCTTTTTTTTTTTCCCCCACGGCCTACCATTCAATAGCAATGACTGGGGAGCAATGACAGGGCAGTGCCCAATATCCAACTGGCACAGAAAACAGTGATAACAAAAATACACAACACCGATTTCTGTTAAAAAAAATAATAAAATCCTGAAATCTGCAAAAAAACGCACCCATTTGATTTGGTTTTTATTTAATGGAGGTGCATCTGCTGAGACTAAACCACCTACCTGGTACACTTTTAAAGTGATTATAATTATAATGTAAATTTTGAAGCACATAGCACTGCTTTCTGCACTTCTAAAACACACACACACACACACACCCCAAAGGTCCCAAAGTCAAGGGTGAACACACGGATGATCCCCCAAGTCACAGGTTGCCTATTTAGCTGCCCCGAGGAAGACTTTTCCCACCACTAGAGCTACCTTTTGGTGGGGAGACGAGGGGTTTGCTGGCCCGGCTGAAGAACAGGGCCCCGGGTCTCAGGGAATCGATCTCGTCCTCTTTCACTTTGAACTGGCCCAGCTTGGTGACCTTCTGCTGTGTAGGGATGAGAAGGTTGGTTGCAAAATTAGGCATGGAGGAACCGGGGAAGGAAAGAAAGACCCCGTTTGAGTAGTTACGTGCGGAGGTTGACTTTAAGCGTACGTTGTCTTATCCTGTTCGCTAGCACTAAATTAAAATTATGTATATTTTAATATAAAATGAAAGGCAGAAATGCTTACAGTACAACCAACAGGAACTTCCTGATTTACTGATTTGTACAGTAGATTCACCCTCCACTTTTGTATTCCGTGGATGGGAGCAACGCAATAAGAAAACCCATCATTAAAAATGAGTTCAATGAGAAAATAAAAGATCTGTAAAACCTCAAGAACCAAAACGTGGATAAAGTTAACATCACGACAGGTTCAAAAGAACTTCTCGATAAGTTCATTGGACAGTCCAAGGCAGCAACAGTCAACTCATGAAGACTTGCTGAAATTAGTCAGGCAGGCACTGAAGACCAAGTGTGAAACGAGAAGGAACCTGCTGGATTTTGGCAGGGAGGCTGTTTTGCAGTCCAGGCACTGCCACACAAAAAAAAGCCCCTTGGTTTTTGCACCCACCTTCGTATCTCTAGTAGTAAGGAGATGCAGAGCAGGAGGCTGAGCTACTCACCGGTGAGGCCGTTTTGGAATGAATCTCGTTGTTTTCGGGAGGCGAGTGGAACTTCACGAAGGAAAGGCCGTAAGCCAAGGACTGCAGAGAAACAGAAGGTCAGCCGGTGATTTAAGTGAGTCCAGTATGACCATGGGGAAGACCAAGGCAAGGACCTCAGAGAGGTGATTGGCGGGGGGGGGGCTGCCTCAGTCTACCCCTCCTCATCCACCCCCCTTCCCGGATCTGAAAAGGAAGAGGGGTGGAGGAGATGAAAGTGGAGGGCTAGAACAGAGGCGTCTCTCTAGCCCTGCACTCTCTGCTTCTCCACACTTCTACTCTGCTCCCCGCCTCCGTTTTGAGCAGGAGTAGCAAATATCAACACCAGTTGAATTATGGTGTTGAAGAAGACTCTTGAGAGTCCCCTGGACTGCAAGGAGTTCCAATCGGTCAGTCTTCCAGGTCAAGCCCGATTGCTCCCTGGAAGGACAAATCCTGAAGCTGAAGCTCCAATACTTTGGCCACCTCATGAGAAGAGAGGACTCTTTAGAAAAGACCCTCATGCTGGGAAAGACTGAAGGCAAAAGGAGAAGGGGGCGGCAGAGGAGGAGAGGGTTAGATAGTGTCATCGAAGCGATGAACATGAAATTGGGCGAACTCCAGAAGCTAGTGGAGGACAGGGAGGCCTGGCGTGCTGCGGTCCAGGGGGTCGCAAAGAGTCGGACACGACTTAGCGACTGAACAACAAGCAAATATCAGCAAACTAACGGGTGGTAGGAGGTCTTGGGGTGGCCCTTTGGCCACGGGGGAATTCAAAGCATTTGTCATCTCAGCCCCCAATCTCCAAACTCCTCCCGGGCTTAAGGACAGAAGCCAGCTCTGCCAACAGAACATCACTTACAACCCAGAGCAATAAAAGCAGGTTATGCAGCCATCATATTATTAAGAAGTTATGAATTGGGGGGGAGGGGGTTGTACAGAAGAAAACATACAGCTCTTCTGTGTCCTTTGCTGGAGGACAGCCTAGTTAAGGCTACAGTCTTGTCCTTGGGCATTAGTCCCGCTGAATGCGATGCCTGTCAGCTTTTGTGCTGCAATGCACACCTTGCTGTAGGGTTGCGTGCAGATTATTTTCACCCGGTCCCACTTCCTCTCGGCTGTGGCCTTCACCAGCTTGTCCGGCCCAAACATGCGGACCCGGTTCAGGTTGGTGCCGTTCTTGCTCTCCAAGGGGGACATAAAGGAGGACGTAACCAGCAGCACCTGGGGCAGGAGAGAAAAAAGGGACAGTACAGGAAAACAACTTCCCAATCAAAACATCTCCTCCAACAGGAACAAGGAGACAAGCTCTGAGCAGCAAGAACGACGGAATGCTTTGGATTTTTGCCACAGAGGAGAAGCAGCCCCAATCTAGGTCACCCTCCCTCACCTCATAGTTCTGCTCGCTAGGGGACGCAGAGCTGCCAGCCAGCACTTCCACGAACGCAGAGCCTTCGTTGCCAATGTCGATGCTGTGGACCTGCTCCTCTTTCTCAAACTGTCGGCAGAAAGGACAGCGTCAGCCAAGGGTCAAGCGAAACTCAGAACAGCAAGCCAAGAGCCCAACTTCAATCCAATCCAAAAACCATTATTGGCATCTCAACAAAACAAACACATAACAAGTACAAAACAAGGACTTTACAAAGTAATACATGTAACCCAAGACAATTACCAAATACATGAATCTGCTCAAGTACGTCTAGCTAGAACAGCTTTAAGATAGAGTGATATAGACAACAATATAGATTGATTTTGAGACGAAAATAGTAAATTAATCTTTCTATCATCAGGTAAACCAGATATATGCCCCAATAAAGGCATTAAATATTTATATCTAATGTCATCATAAAGAGGGCATTCTAATAAAATGTTTGAAAGATTCAGGTGTCTCCATACGACAAGGGCAAATTACTGATTGCGGAACCTTAGCAAATCTATTGTCAAGTTCTCGAGATGGAAAAACATTACAACGTGCGAGAGAAAGAAGACGTCTAAGCTGAGGGTCATGAATTACAAACAGATAACAAGGAGGTCGATCCATCGATGGAAATAAATTATATTTAAGTGGAGAGCAAGATCTATTTGCTTCTTCCATAAGAGTCTGATCATGAATGTCCTTGAGCCTTTGAATGGCCATCTGTTTGAAGAGCCCAACTTGCATTCAGTCAAATTGAGCCGTCACAGGAAGCTGCACCCAGCTGGCTCTGACGACAAGTCTATCTGGCCCCTCGCTGGTTGTTCAGGCTGCCAGCAGCAATCCGAGGTCTCCAAGGAGAGGAATGTCAGCCGCCACCAGCACTGTAAGTCCACGTTTCCCGCCCACTTCACTCAACCAAGATGGAGTCACAGTTGCTCGAGGCACTGACACTGTGAGCCAGCCAATCAGAACTAGCAACCGACGAGGTGCCTCCAGACTCCCCGACGTTGGCAATGATCTCTCCCGGGGGAACTCGAGAGCTCATGTCCAACGGCAGGCCAGCGACCGCATTACGTGGCAGCTGGTGAAAACTCACCTGTAATATGATGGAGACCTGCTTCTCCCCAGCCCGGGCAGCCTTCCATTTGCGGTAGGTGTCGGCCTTGAGCAGGTTCTCAGCGCAGTGCGTCTGGGGGGGGGTGGAAAGCGAGTGAGTGGGAAGAAACCTTCACGCCCAGCCCATTTCAACAGCCCCCTCAAGTTCCTCACTCTGGTGTCTCTCTCTCTCTCTCTCTCTCTCTCCTGGAATCTGGCACCTTTCCCTCCACTTCTTCACTACATGGCTAGAAATGTTTTGAGTTTTTTTGTTTTTTATTTTCAGTGACACCAGAATAAAAACACACCTTCCTGCACTTTTTTTACTCATCTTTGTAAAAAAAACAAAAAAAAACAAAGACCACACAAACCCCAAAGTCTGCAGAAAATAAAACCACTTCTGTAACGCCTCTACAGGCATGTGGCTGCATCTGTTGACATTGTACCACCTAGGTCACTTGCCTGGTACACTTCAGAAATCATAATTGCAAGTTATAATCGCTTTTAAAAACACACCCTTGGGATAAAAGCACGCAACACCACTTTCTGCGATTCTAACTTTAGAAAACACCAAAATCCATTAAAAAAAAAATTTCAGCCATCTCTAGGTATGTTTTCCTAAGTGGTGTTTTCACCCTCCTCTAGGTACGACCTGGGCCCCCCTCCATGGCCTTTCCACCACAGCATGGAATGTCCCCCCCCCTTTCCCACCATATGGTAGGTGCTTCCCCCCTCCCCCATTTCCCTATTGTGGTTCCTTTTGACCACAGCATGGTAAGTTCCCCTCCCTCACTGGGGCGCGCTCCCCTCCATTCCCCCAAAGTGGGCTCTCCCATTCCACACTCTCCTCCTTCCACCCCCGCCTACACATTGGGCTCGTCCAGCGCCAACCAATCAGAGGCTCACTCCAAGCCCTCCTCCCCCCCCACTCGAATGGATGCTCCCAACCCCCCATGGAAAGGTTTCTCCCACCCATCCCCCGCCCAATCAGGACAAGGCCTCTCCGCCGAGGCGGGCGCAGCACGGTCTTCCTCTCCCCCCCGTCTCCCGTACCGCGTCGGAGCTGCTTGCAGAGACCACATGCCGGATCCCGATCTCGGGCATCTCCCCGCCAGTTTCTGTCACCGCCGTAATCCGGCAGCAAAACGCCACACGCCGCCGGAAGTGCTGGAGCCCGCGTGGTCGCTCTAGGCGCGCGCGCGGGGCTCTCATCTATGATCCTCCATCCCGTCCTCGTGCGCAGGCGCTGGAGGTGGACGTGAACTCCGTGAGCTCCACGCATGCGCAACTTCTTCCGACTCTTTCCTACATAGACTCACTTACAGGCGCCATTTCTGAGTTCTTGGCAGTCTTTTTCTGTCTTAAGTTTTTTTGTCTTTTAAGTTTTTTTAACTTAAATTTTTTTAACAACTTTTTGTCTTTTTAACTTTTATGTTTTTGCATCTTTTTTTAACTTTTTAAATAAAAACTTTTAAGTTTTTTAAGTCTGCCCTGGCAGGAAATGTAAACTGCCCGTACAAATCACTGGGGAAAAAAAACTCTACTGAAGCTGTGACGGAATGGCAGCATATCCCCCCATAAACAACACAGGAAAGAGAAGGCTTCAATCAATGCACTTTGGCTCAGATCTTGCTTCTTTCAAGGATACTGAGATTTTAAACGATGTTGGAAATGCAGTGCCAAAGCAGTCCATGAGCCCAACAGTGCAAGCTGCTGTGATTGTCCTCCAGTGGTTTCGAATCCTTCCTGCACATACCTGAGAGCATGCCTCATCAACTCCATGAGCCTGACAAGGATGCGCTGGGCAGACAGCAATCCCAAGCAAATCTGCAACCACACTGAATTGGCATGGGGCAGCGGAGAAGGGTTGCAGTACCGTCCCCAGCCACTATGTGGGTGGTGCTGCAGTATAGCAAAGATCAGCCTGATACTTTCCTCCACCTCTCTGCTGCATTTATGGCACAGGCAATAAGCTACTGGGGCCATTTGCATTGTCCTGGATTATAGGCCCCATGTGCTTTACAGCCTCCCATTACATGCCCTTGTTAAGGACACCACTTTCCCCACACCTCTTATTGGCCACCTGGGGGCCAGTCCGACCCTCTCAGGAGGCTGGACTTGGCCCAAGGGCTTCCAGTGGCTGAATTTCTGAACTGCCACCATCATCACAGAGGTCTTGGATCTCCTTCAGGGATTCTTAACATGGTTTACATTAGTATTTGGCTCATGTCTATCTCAGAGCAGAAGAACAAGAAGGCTTGTTCGGAGGAGCCCACCTCTTCTTTCGGTGATGGCCAGATCTGATGGGTCTTCGCCACCATTGTTCCTCAAATGCTCAATCAGAGCTCCATTTAACAACTTAAATTGCAAGCCGGCCGTTGGAGCTTGGCCAGCTTGAAATTGTAACAATCGGTTCTGTGTTCTTCTTGGTGAGCGGACACATTTGCTGTTCCCGACATGTGCCAAGATCAATCAGCGTGAAGACATTTTGCATAGCAAAGACGTCATTATGGGCGGGGGGGGGGGTCTACTCCTCCAAGAAGTCATTAGAACCAATCTTTGGGGGACCCCGAAAAAGGAGGTGCAATCCAGGTGGATTGCCATTATCTCCACACCTCTGCTTGCTGCTGCTTCATGAGCTGGCCTGGGTCTCTCCTCACATAAGACCCACAGCCCTGAAGAAAATAAACCTAGTGGATGAAATGGCACCATCTTCTGCCTGCTATACCTATTTTGTCAGTTAGGAGAGTGAGAACAGATAAAAGGAAATACGTTTTTACCCAGCGGGTAATTAATCTGTGGAACTCCTTGCCACAGGAGGTGGTGATGGTATCTGGCCTAGGTGCCTTTAAAGGGGGCCGGGACAGATTTCTGGAGGAAAAGTCCATCGTGGGCTACAGGCCATGATGGGTAGTGCAACCTCCATACTTCAGAAGTAGTCTACCTCAGAATGCCAGATACCAGGGAGTGGCAACAGGATGTGGGCATCTTGTCGTCCTGTGTGCTCCCTGAGGCACCTGGTGGACCACTGTGAGATATGGGAAGCTGGACTAGATGTGCTTTTGTCCTGATCCAACAGGGCTCTTCTTATGTTCATTTCATGTTGTTGAATCACATAGAGGAAAAAGGAAACAGCTGAAGAGGAAGTGTGGAGGAGTAGAGAACCGTGGGTTAGAATGTCTCTGATGGTCTAGTCTAGCCCAACGCTTACCTTTCCTTCACACATCTTCTTCTGCTCTATTCCCCTCTCTTTTCCAATTTAAGCCGGAGGAGCAGAAGATGTGGCAACCGGATGTGCCACTAGGTGAGGAGGGGGCAGCACCTCCCCAAGCTCCGGGAGGTCTTGGGCTGACCCTGTTGACCCCATAGAAAATGGCAGTGGCAGGCCTTGTATAGGAATAGCGTGGCGATAAGGAAGTGTTCCCTGGCTGGCTTTGTATTCCAGGAGTTGAAACCCAAAGCTCTCCGGTTCCTTGCCAAGCGTGGCCGTGCTCCCTTGACCATGGGAGAGAACCAACCGGAGCACAAAGGGGCTCCTTGAGGCAGTCAATAGACAAAGAGAGTCAACTGTCAGGAGAGCCGAGGGGCTGCCCAGGACTCGCGTCCAGAGCCACCAACCCCAAGCCAAGCTCATATTGACTCACTCGCCCTTATGTAACCGGTCCGGCTTATATACCCCTAGCCGGACTGCTCCTGAGGCTACAGCTCAGCAGCTCCTGCCTCCCCTCGCCCACCATGAAGACCCTGGTCAAAGTCGGGCTCCTCTTTGCTGCACTCCTGGCCAGAGGTGAGTCGGTACTGAGCTTTTTCACGGGCCGTGCATGGGCAGATCTAGCCATAGTGGGCAGATCAGTGAGTCGATCCCGTTGGGGGTGGGGGGGCGTATGTTGCCGCTGGAGTCCGAAGCCCAGTCCCTGCTACTCGGCTGTGTAAGGCGTACCTTGTGCGCTGCCCGAGGACGGACGTGGGTTCTGCCCAATCCACAACCTCGATGCAAACCAGGGTGTAAAAAGCGCTGCAGGGAGGACAAGTGTGTCGGTGACGGCATTGAAACGAGCCAGTCTGGTCCAGTGGCTGAACAGGTTAGAAGGGGAAGCCATCAGGCCGTCGTAGCAAACCTTCCTGTTTAGAAATACACTGTTGAATGCGGATGCCTTGGTAGAGCACTGCTCTAGTTTTTCTCCTAGGCGCCGGTCTGAACTGTGAGACTTGTATCAGCCCCGGGGAAGGCTGCACTGGCTTAGCCCATACCTGCGCCTCCAGCGAGGACACCTGCCTAACCATAGTCGGGACGAACTCCTTAGGTGAGTAAAACAAAGATGGTAAAGGTAAAGGTTTCCCCACGACCGGATGGTCTAGTCGTGATCAGTGATGTCATTCAGGGGGAACGGACCAGAACGGGCGTTCCGGATCCTAACGGGCTCCGTGGCTGGTTCCGGGTTCCCGACAAGGGCCAATCAAAAGTGAGTTCCTGTTCCTAAATCATTTGAATGACACCACTGGTCGTGACCGACTGTAGGCGGCGGTGCTCATCTCCGTTTCAAAGCCTGTAGAGCCGGCCTTTTGTCCGAGGACAAGCTTCCGTGGTCATGTGGCCGGCATGCCTCTACGCCGTAGCACCCGGAACGCCGTTCCCTTCCCACCGAAGTGGTCCCTATTTATCTACTTGCATTTTAGGTGCTTTTGAACTGCTAGGTTGGCAGGAGCTGGGACAAGCGACGGGAGCTCACTCCGTCGCGCAGTCTCGAACTCCCAACCTTGCGGTCGAAAGCCCAGCAACAGCGGATTAACTCGCTGCGCCACCACGTCCCACTTCAAACAAAGATGAGCCAACGGGCAATCCTGGCTTAGCCCAGCAGGGGGAGACAGAGCCCCAATTTCAGGGATTCCCCAGAAGTTCCTTGCCAGGCTTTCCTGACCACCGTGGGATGTCCCACTGTCCACACACCTTCCTTCGAGGCCGCACACCTGATGTGGGGACATTGCATTTCCCAACTCTCCGGGATCTGTGAGATCTGCGGGGCATGTGGCAACCGCTCCCATGGTGCTGTCAAAGGTGTTGGCCCCTTGCCAGCGTGTTACGAAACGTCCCGCCGGCTCTGCCTTGATCAGCTCGGCCTCTTCTCAGTGCCGCATTTCCTCCCCAGGAGGCAGCGACACCACGGAGACCCTCAAAACCTGCATCGCCGCCGCCGACTGCTACGCCGGCTCCATCAGCATCACCACGGACGCCACGGTCCACCTGCAGAGCATTTCCAGCTGCTGCCAAGACGACCTCTGCAACCGGCGGGAGCTGAGCTGTAGGAAGCCGTCTCCCCCCCTCCCCTGAGCCCCTGCAGGCGTCGTCCTGGCATTTTGACTTGCTGTTCCGAAGAGAGGCGTAATGCGTTGCCCCGGTGCCAGGGGGCAGTGACGTCGTGATGCCATGTGATGTCATGGTGTCATCATGTGACATCATGTGACGTCATGACAGGGGGCAGTGACGTCGTGATGTCATGGTGTCATCATGTGATGTCATGTGACGTCATGACATCACTTCTAAGTTCTCCCTGGAGCAGGGAGCACTCACTAAACACTGCTCTAAACCAACCTTGGGGTCCGGGCCCCCAGTGGGGTTGCCAAACTTCAGTTATGGGGTCACAGCAACTTGTGGGAAGACCTCTAAACTGGAGCACTGCCAGGTTAACAGGAAGTCCTCTGGTGTGCCCCTTCAGGTCCCAGGAGACGGTGTCCCAGTCCTGCTCAGGTTCTTAGCAATGGTGCTAAAGGCTTCAGGGTGATGTTTGCTGCTGGGTGGGGGTGACAGGGATGGGGAGTGGAGGTGACAGGGGCGTGGGTGGGCAGGTAGGGTCCCAGGATCTGGGATCTGCAGTGATCTGCAGTGGGATCCTCAGTCTCATACTTTATTTGCTGGGGTCGTGGCACCCAGTGATGTCATGCAGGGGGAACGTGGGGGGAACTCAGTTCCACTAGTTAAAATTAGGGCTGACTCCGCCCACTTCACTCTCCCTCCTCCCCCCTCCCAATTCCTCTGCAAAGAGCTTTTCTTCTTGGTTGGCCGGCACTCAGAGGGTTAAAGGGAGCGACTCCGGATTCCTAGGGGGGGCGAACCCCTGCTTGAAACCGTTGATCCCAAACGCAGCAGTGTGCTTCATGGATGCAGGCTGTGATGGATGCTGTAGAACAGGAAGTGCACCCAAAAGTGCCACTTCCTGGCGTGGGGAGTTAGGCCTCGCCTTGGGCATGTCCTTAACTGTGCTGCTTGTGTGCTCCTCTCTCCCCAGTGCCGCCCGTGAACCTCACCTCTAACGGGCTGCAGTGCCCCGTTTGCTTTGCCTTTGGCGCCGACCACTGCGACGGGATCGAGACCCTGGGCTGCGCAGGAGCCGACAGCCACTGCATCTCTGTCGCTGGGATGATGAGCACGGGTAAGGCGCAGGCTGCTCTTCCAGCAGGTTGGCACCTAGGCCTGTTTGGGAGGGATGTTCCGTGCCTGTTCCGTGGCTGAAGCTCTGATACATGTGAGCCTGCCTCAAACCCCCAGTCTCCACCAGCTTCCCCACGTGCGGCAGCTGCCAAGCTGAGCTAGACCACTGGTTCATTGAGCCGATATTGTCAGTCCCTGACTGGCAGAAGCTACCCAGGGCTTGAGGGCGCCATCCTAACCTGGAGTTAGGCCAGCATTGTTTGGCCGGCACAAGGGACGCCGTCAAGTATGTCTGGACCACTCTCGGAGTCAGAGAGACGTGCGCATCCCCCCTGACTCCGAGAGTGGTCCAAACGCGCTTTACGGTGGCCCTTGCGCCGGCCAAACTTTGCTGGCCTCACTGTGCCGGCCTCACTCCAGGTCAGGATTGCACCCTGAATCTCCTCCAAAGATAACAAAAAGGCAAGGCTAGCCCTGCCTCAGATAAGCCTGTTTGGAAAGAAATAAGAATGGTAATGAGCATTAATACCAGCGTTTCTCAACAGGGAAGCATTCACAGTATTGCACAGACTGTGTTTCACCTTCGTTTATCAGTTCTGTATCAGCTGAACGGCTCCCAAAGGACTCTGGGAGTTCTAGTCTGTCGAGAACTCCCACAATGCTCTGTTGAAGCGACCCCCTTCACAGCTGCCCCCCTTTCACAGCGTTACATTCCATGGGGAGAGGGGGTGCCCGCAGAGAGAGCCAGGACAGTGTTCTGGTTCGGGGGTTGGACTTCGATCTCAAAGACCCAGGTTCAAATCCCTGCTCAGCTTAAAGCTTCCTGGGTGACCTTGGGCAACTCACTCACTCTCAGCCTCGCCTACCTTGCAGGGCTGTTGTGAGCACAAAAGGAGGGAAGGAACCATGCAAATTATGCATGGAAGGGATAGAGTCGATAAAGGGATGTTCTTTTCCCTCTCTCAAAGCACCAGAACCAGGGGGCAGCCGCTAAAACTGAGGGTTGGGAGAGTTAAAACAGATAAAAGGAAGTACTTTTTGGCCCAGCGGGTAGTTAATCTGTGAAACTCTTTGCCACAGGAGGTGGTGATGGCGTCTGGTCTTGATGCCTTTAAGAGGGGATTGGATGGATTTCTGGAGGAAAGGCCCATCATGGGCTATAGGCAATGATGGATTGTGCAACCTCCTTACAAAGGTGGAGGGCTACTTCAGAGTAGCAGGTGCAAGGGAGTGGCAACAGGATCCAAGCATCTTGTTGTCTCATGCCTCCCTGGGGCACCTGGTGGGCCGCTGTGAGATACAGGAAGCTGGACTAGATGGGCCTTTGGCCTGATCCAGCAGGGATGTTCTTATGTTCTTAACCATGTGCACCATCCCAAGCCCCTTAGAGGAAAGGCAGTGTAAAAGTGGGGAAAATACATAAAGGGGTGTGAGTACATGATGTCATCTTGGTCTTTATGACAATCATCTGTACCAAACCCCTAGCTCTGTATTTCCCCCCCCCCCATATTAAGGATTGGGGTGGGGGGAATGAGACTGACAGGTAATAGTTTCATACTACCATCTCGTGCAAGGGCAGATTTGAACTCGAGACTTCCTGGCAGGTGGAGATGTTGTCTTGCGCCGTGACCATGTCCAACTGCCTTTGCCCACAGGTGGGGGTCCGTCCAGATTCACAGCCAGGGGCTGTAGCACCGGGACTGCCTGTTCGCTGCCTCTGGGGATCGGCCTCTACTCGGCGGGAACCGTCTTCAACCTCAGCAGAGTCACGTGCAGCCCCCAGCCGAAAGCCAGCCGCGGCAGGGAGAAGCCGACCGAGGGGCGGAAGCCCTGAAGCCCCGGTGCCCCCCAGCCCCGCCCCTCCCCTCCCCTGCCAGTCTCTCTTTCCTGCTGCAGTTCTGCTGTCACGCCCCTGCTGTGGCTTCTGTGAATAAACTGGCACGAAAACCAGAGAGAATTCGCTCTGTTCCGTAAACCGTTTTGCCTGCGCCTGTCAGGACGGGGCCCGGAGCCGTCATGGGCTCTGGCGGCGCTGGGGGCAAGGTGACGTTGCCCCCTGCGTCACTGCGCCCCAGCGCAACCGCCCCTCCCCCTGCGCCACTTTACCCCACACCCCATAGAACCAGAGCTCAATGCATTTTCCCTGCCAGCCGCCGGCTCATCAGTTTCACGACTCAGCAACAATCCGGTCGTGGCCCACTGGTGGGTTGTGGGTGACCCACAGTTTGGGAATCACAGAGCTGGTTTTTAAAAGTTGGTTTGAGAGAGAGAGAGAGAGATTTCAGCTAACCATACAATCTGATCAGTGTGGCTCTTTTACTTACGGTAATAAAGCAAATTTGGAATAAGCAAATACTGCTTTTCCCCGTCTTTGGGGGTAAACAGCTCACACCCGGTACAGCTTCCCCGGCACCTGCAAGAGTCCAAAGTCCAAGGAGAAAAGAGACGGATTTGCGCAGTCAAATATGCACCCATGGGAACAAGATTCATTACACACACACAGAGCTGGGCGACGAGTCCTCCAAGGGTTCCCCCAGTGCAGTCTCCAGATCCAAGGGTCCAAGCAGGCAGGGAGAGTTGGAAACAGGCGTGCTCACCAAAGTCCCTTCACTGGACCCACATTGTAATGTTCAGACAGAGCCATGCCTCTTCCTTTCAGGGTCTAGCTCACAGGCCCTCCTGTCATTTTACTCCTGTCTTAAGATCCTGTCTTAAGATCCTGTCTGGTGGCTTGGACATGAAAGGGTCCCAGTGAAACGAATCAGAAAGACAGTTTTTTATTTCTAGATAGACCACAGGCCAAAGGCTTCTTAACCCTCGCCTCCCCAGTGAGATCAGCTATAAGAACCTGAAATGTGGACCGGAGGCAGAAGGACTTGGGCCAGTCAACCTGTCCCATTGGTCTCTGCCCCACTCAGGTTGCACACCTGTTGCAGGTACAGGTCTGTGCTGGGCGTCTGACATCACATGAAACCCACTCTTGCTAGGGAGTCAGGTCCTTCTCCGTCAAGCTTGGCACTGCCAATGCTGGCTCTTGCCCATCCCTACCAGGGACCGACCCAGGGCCCCTTTCCATGGGAAACTTGCTCCTTTCCACTGGCCACATCCCCAAGAGCTGGGGGATAGTGTGGTGAGGACTGCTGGAGGGAACCTGCTGGAGATGCTCTAGGACAGTGTTTCTCAAGCTGTGGGTCGGGGCCCGGTTGGTGGGTTGCAATCTGATGTCAGGTGGGTCGTACTAGACCACCTTGTGGTTACCTTCCAACTCCATGATTCTGTGATTCTATTCCATAACCCACCTGGAGGCACGACTTTCCCTTTTAGAGGGAATCCCCCCCAGCTAATCAGGGCCCCACCTCTTTGGTACCACCTCACAATGAATCACGGTGCCCAGCTCCTCCACCCCGACTCCTCCACCCCTCTCCTGCCTGCCCGCTTCTCCCATATCTGCTCCCTCCCCAACGATAGCCAGCCCTGACGCAACTCGACCCTACAGAGCGTACGTATAAGAGGCGCCAACCCTCCCCACCCAGCCGGTCTCGTTGCCGAAACTCACCAAGTCCACGGAGAGACAGGAGACAACCCAGGTAAGCGAGGAAGGGGTTGCCATGGGGGTTCCATCTAGGATTTGCAGGTGTTCAGATGGGGGGGTATTCAAAAGGCAAGACCTTGGGCAGGTAGGTGCTCAGCAGAGAGAGCTCTGTGCTTCGGCCAAAAGCATCCCTTTCTGTGCGCACCTATGTTCCAAGGAACCCCTGCATCTCTGCCACAGAATTCGGGTGTTTTTGTGGATCTGGGAGTATGTTCTAAGGCACACCTTTGACTTGTCGGACCAATTGCTAGCCAGGCTTGTTGAGCTACAGCATCCATCCTTTAACATCCAAGCACCCCCCAAGTTTTTCCCTGGTTTTCTACATTGCAGGGAACGAGCAGTGGTGGTAAGCAGACTGTTGTGCAAATGACCGGGGTGGGGGGGGCAGAAGCATTGCTTGACTTATTTATTGGGGGAGAGGAGGGAGACCCTTAGAGCGCAATCCTAACCTGGAGTTAGGGCGGCACAGTTAGGGCAGCAAAATTTGGCCAGCACCAGGGCCACCGTAACGGGCATTTGGACCACTCTCGGGGTCAGGGAGGCGGGCGCCCGTCTGTGTGCTGGCCTCTCTGACTCCGTGAGTATAAAATATACGTGCGTATAAAATGCAGGCTACCTCCCACGTACAGGCACTGTGACACCTGAGGGCAGGTGGCGACAGGCAGGCTGCACTGCAAATTTGGGGGGAAACGCCCAAACAGTGTCACCATTGGTCAACCTTTGTTGTCAGAGGGGTGCAGAAATCTAGGCCTACCCCTGAAAAATCCTTCCGCATGGACCAAGGAGACAGACTTCTCTGAAAGATCGGACCACTTCCTGGGTCGGGCCCCAAATGCAACCAGTTCAGCCTCCCTGAAAGAGCGGTCCAAATTTGTCCGTTGATTAGAGACAAACGTCTTGCTAAGGGCTGAGAGCGATGCAATGTCATACCCCCAGTGCGCCGTTTTCCCCAGCTACAGTGTCACCCCTCGGTTCAGACTACAATCTGTCATTATTTCATCCTAACCTGCTTCCTTCTTCCCCCCATCTCCACCCTGTTAATATTTGCAAAAAGCAGTCCTTTTCGATGCGGTTCCTTTGCTAAGAGGGCGGGAGCTGCTCCGACGGCGTCGAACCCCTGACATCATGCGCCTTGCAGAGTATCATTTAGAGAGGAGGGCAAGGCCCATTCGTTGTCCAAACTGTACACCGTGGCTGGGTGCGGAAGGGATCTGTAATCTGAAATACTCTCACGCCAACCTCAGGGAGGGGTCCTAACTCTGCAGATAGCAGGGCAACTGGGCAGTGCCTGGTGGAGAATCGAGGGGTGGAGCCCCCGGGCAAATCTTGGGTGACCTAATGCACGCGGCCATTATGTGGCGACAAATCACCTGTCACCGAGTGATACCGGCTTCACGTGATATCAAGCCGCAGTACACCAAATTGGATTTCCAGCTGCGTCACAAGCAGAAACTAGGAACAAAGAGGGCACACAGGAGGAGGCAAGCTTGCCCCAAAGGCATTGGCCATCCTCTAGCATGTGGAACTCCCTACCACAAGGAGTTCAGTTGGCTCCCTTTAGTGGTAGTCTATGTTTGACAGCTGGAAACTTTTTTTTTACTCCGACAGCTTTGTTTTTGAAGTGGCTCTTTTTGCTTAATTGCTTTTATGCTCCCGGTTTTCTAATTGGAGTTTAATACTGTGTTTGCAGTGTTATATTATAGGAATCTGGCTGCTTGGGGTGTGTGTGTGTGTGTGTGTGTGTGTGTGTGTGTGTGTGTGTGTGTG
>JAJKFI010039400.1:0-20278 GCA_029204185.1 Lerista edwardsae | reverse complement strand
AGAGAGAGAGAGAGAGAGAGAGAGAGAGAGAGAGAGAGAGAGAGAGAGGCTATTTTCCATGCTTCTCCTATAGTTTCGTCAATTGCAGAAGTGCTGGACTTCTGGTCTGATTTAAAGGGACTGCTCAAATGAAGGAGCTGCTTTGCACAGTCCCTGTAAACCAAACTGGAAGTCCTGCACTTCTGTGTTTTGATGGAACAACAAACTCCAGGAGCGAGGCAAGAAGGTGGGTGATCTAAAGCCAGTCGGTATGGCTTGTATCATAGTAGGTTGGAGAGAGACACCCCGAACCTGCTGCCAATTCTCCCCCTGCAATCTGCTGCTGCTGCAGCCCACATCCCCTGGGCCACCACCCCTGTTTCTGCCACCAAATATTATACCCCCCAGTATGCCTTGAGTCTCCATTTCAAAAAGCTGAGAACAGGGAGAAGAAATAGATATATAAGGACATTTGACATTGCAAACTGTCATTAAGGTTCAGAGGAACTCGTGCTTCTACAGGAATCGCATTGAAACATGAGTTTTCATCTTCAACATGGTAAGTTTCTAGTCCTCCAAATCAAGGCAGTAGCTGAGGTCTTTAAAAGTCCAGTTTTACATTCATTTCTGATGTGGTGAACATGTCTCGGTGCTCCTAAAATTGTATATAGTTCATCTCATATCCAATGGACACATATTTAAAAAGAAGTCATGCAATGCACAACTCGGAAGGCTTTCCCAGGATGCCAGACCAACCCGTGGGCTGTAGTTTGGAAGACCAGTGGGAACCCTGTAAGTATTTGTGTGGGCGGGAAAGGGAGGGTGGGCAGCAGCACGATCTCCACGATCATGTTGCTATTGGGCAGGGAAGGGTTTTTTTAAAGCCTTCTTGGGACTTGCTATGGTTCTCTGGAGCTGCCCTGAGGGCTGCAGAGGGGGTTGCAGGGTCCCTGGACCCTCTGGACAGCCATAGCGACCCCCAGGTAAGTTTTTTTTAAATGTTCCCTGCCCAGCAGCAGCATGATCATGGAGAACAGGCTGTGACCCATTTCTGGGCCATTCTCCTTAGAGGAGAACCACCCTTTTCTGGTTCCTCTGGTGTGTCACGACCCACCAGTTTGGGAACCTAGAAAACCAGAATTCAAACTTGGACATAATTTTTGAAAATCGAGATTCCAATAGCCTATTTATAAGTCACAGGGGATTCATGGCATCTCCACATGTCTTGCAACCTTCATCTTCCTACATGTCTCCTTCGGAAAGTCTAGCAAAATAAGCACATGATGTGATGTCACCGTGTGCTGAATTTCCCCACCTCCACTCCAATTTAATGGCTGCTCCTGCAAACATAACATGCCCCACTTTTCTCTTACTAGACATTAGTGGGGGAAGTGGTTGACGGCAGCCATATGTTGCATGCAGCATCACGTTAAGTCTTGGGTTAACAGTGTGGTTTTGTTTGCTGAGTGTTGACCTCATTAATACTTTGTCAACTAGTTCAACGTATGTTTTCTTGGGAGAAAACAGACCAAACATGGGGCTATATGACAGTGCAATGAAATCTTTCAAAACTGAAAACGAATCTGATGCTGTTACTTCCTAGAAACCAGAAGTGACCAGGAGATAGATAACTATTTAGCAGGAAATTACTGGACCTAGATTCCTGAACTGTAGTAATAACTCAGGGATCTTATACGGAAATCATTCCAGCATGAACCTCCTGGCATGCAATAGATAAATGTTTCTCAACCTGTGGGTTGGGACCCACTTGGTGGGTCAGGACCTGATGTCAGGTAGGTCGTGGAAAGCTGGGAGCAGCCATCGGAAACTGCAGACCTTCGTCTTGCTATATTCCTTTTGTGAGTGTTAACAGTTTGAATTTTCAAATGAGGGTTTTTGAATGTTGTTTTTAGTTCAATGTTTTTGTATAATATTTTGTTGTAATCTTGCTTCATGTCAGGGATGTTTCATGGTTGTGCAATTGCTGCAGGCCAAGAATGTCAGTTTGCCTTTCAGGGCTGTCATTTGTTAAGGTCACAGTGACGGCACTTCCTACTTGATGATGCCACTTCTGGCTATAACATCGCTTCCAGGTTAATGATATCACTTCTGGTGGGTCCTGACATGAGTGCCATTCTAAAAAAGTGGGTCCTGGTCTAAAAGGTTTGAGAACCACTGCAATAGATTATCTATTATCAGTTCCACCCCTGAAGGATCGAGGTCTGGTTCTACCCTCTACTCCAGAAGTTCCCAAACTTTCCAGTGCTGTAGCCCATGTGCCCCTCACTTTGGATGGTGATACAATGCTCAAGCTGCCACAGGTCACTTCCGCAGGGCATTCTGAGGCCAACAGAATGGATAATGGGCCCAGCACGAACCAGAGAGCTTCCAATAAGGCAGTGTTCTTCAACCTTGGGGTCGCAAAGCATCAGTTGTGTGGTCGCAGCAACTAGGTTGAAGACCTAGAATACCACCAGGTAAAAGAAGGAGGCATCTGATGTACCCTTTCAGGTACCTGCAGATTGTGTCCCAGTCTTGTTCAACAATTGTGCTAAAGTAGTTTTCACTAGTTCCACTCTTCATGGTAACCTTTTCTGCCCTTTAATAAGAATAGGATAAGAATAAGTTTAGGAAATACTGTCCTAACCGTCGCAGTTTGCCCCTGGCTCCTTCTGGTAAACCTCAGATTTTTCATAAAAACACAAAGTAAGTCCTGCAAACCTGAAGTTTGTTTCTACCTGTTATAAACTATAATACTCATTAAAAGTGCACAAGGCTGGGAGGAGGAGATTTGCTTGATTGTTACCAAGATTTAAATGGTATGACATCTACAGATAATTGCAGTTTTCATTGTGAGGCTTATAGAAAACTAATATCAACTGTATCCAAGTTGTATTCTCCTCAATCACTAGGAAGTTTCAAAGTGAAGTGTTACATTTGGTAATAAATAGAATTTCATTTTAACCCAGTGGCAAAGAATTCCTTGTGCAAAAATTTCTCACAAAAAATGTATTTGTTGCCGTAAGCTCCCCGGGTTTTGTTTTTCTTTCAAAACAGTAGGGACACAATAATAATGGCAAGTGCTGTGGCAATAATTACACGGCAAGCTTTTCTCATTTTATTTGTTGATGCTTAATGAGCACTTAGATAAATTTGTAGTCCTTGAGGAGTCTGTTAGGGTCCATTAAAAATCTTGAAATATGCCTGTTAAAAGCATGAATATTTGGTACCCTGTTAAAATATGATCCCAGTTTTATGGCCCTCACACATAGGGAATTTCATATGGAATGAATAATATTTCATTATAAACTCCTGACTGCTCATTTTCATAAAGAATGACTGTTCATATAAGCCCCTGAGCTTGCGTGGAAAATCACTTGCTTTCTCTTTAGTGTCTCCCACACCCCAAATACTAACAGTATGCAACTATTTCAAGTGGATACTGTGTTGGCCCCCAAGAATGACAGCTTCCAGAAAGTTCCAGGAGCACAATCCAGTAGGCCAAATGTAGTGCGGGGTGCTGAATTGCTCAGGCCAAATCTTTGAGCTTTCCAACCAGTATTGTCTAAGCTCAGCTTATGCCAGATCACCCAAGGCTAGTGCGAAAGACTGCAGTGTTTAATCGTGACCGAGCACCATTAAAACCAATAGGAAAACCCAATTAACTGGGTAAGTCTCATTCATTTCAACTGGATTTAGTCATGATTAACTTTCTTGGGTATTCAGTTCCATTTATTTTTGAGCATGTTTATTATTCTGTGATTGTTAAGTGAGCAGCCCAATCCTACCCAAAAGCCCCCATTGCAGGAGCTACGCCAAAGGAGCACACGATGTATCTGCAAGGGGGGGGGAATTAGAAAGGTTTCCTTGAACAAACCTTTCCACTGCTACCTTGGGACTCCTTAGATCTACACCTGCTGTTTAGCAGGCTTAAGTCCAAGATGTGTAATGGCGGCAATATGGGAGAGAGATGGGTTAGGATATCAGTGCATGGGAGTGTCATCAATACTGCCCAGGTCCACCTCCCTCCCAGCCATCAGTCCCCACTAGGAACACCCTGTTCCTCCCTCTCCTTGTCCCCACCACCATTACGCCTACTTTTGTGGTTAGGCGGGAGGCGTCCTGCGTGGCCTATGGGTACGGCAGCACACTCAAAATGGCCACTGCCAACATACTGCACATTGGCAAAGCCATTTTAGGACACCAGAACTCTGTTTTGCTGTTGCAATGCCCTGTATGCACTGACCCAATCCTAGATTAAATTGGGCCTTAGGTTTGAGAGCAGACACAACCGAATTTCTTAAGAATTCAACCTTTCTGAACAAGAACACTATTTTTTTTTTGTCAGAAAGCAGTATCATTGCATCGTTCTTTCATTAGATGGTTGGCAAAATGACTTGGGATCTCCAGATACTATTGCCAATGACACCCTAGTCAACAGGTGATATTAGACAGCATTAGGGACGCTAACTTAATATAGCCTGGCTCCATGTTTGACAATTAATTTGAATACTGAGCAAATACTGAGCAAGATAGTTGACTTGGGCACAGAACGTTATTCACAATCTGATGTTCTCTTGTGGCTTTTCTGTTCCAGCACACATTTCTTTAATAAGCACTGCCTTCTCCAGAGACTTGATTTATCACATCCAGCAGGTACAACACAATCATTTCATTTTGCACTATCCTGCTATTCATCAAACCTCCTCTGAAATCATCTGGGCAGTGCAATCCTACTTCTCTCCTTGCATGGACACAAAATCATAGCGTTGACGCAAGGGGTGGAGTGCCGGCGATTGGGTGCGGAGCAGCACCCCTGCGTTGGTGCTCCAGCTCTGAAGACGACGCTACTCGTTGGTCGGCACAACGGAGGCTCCTTTCCATATCGGGATGGGGATTGGTGGGAGGGTGGCAGGAGCGGGACGTGGGCGGGACGTGGGCGGGCTTGAGAGGTGGCCATATGGCCACATCCTAAACCTGTCCGCAAGGCTGCGCGGCCCCGATTCAGGCCGCACGGCCTCCTCGGATCTGCGCCCACTCTTTAGCCTCCCCCACGGTAAGGGAGCGAACACTCCCTTGCCATGGGGGGGGGGGGCGGGCTCCAGCCTCTCCTATGCAGCATTGGATATGGTGCTGCCGAGTCGGCCTCGCCATTCCGACGCAGCATAGGATTGCGCCCTAAGAGAAATAAAATGGAGGTAGCAGCATACATCCCAAATGTGTGCATCAGGCAGCCAAATCCTAATACTAACCAAGATGGCCTGTGCTGCATCCAAGTTGGAGGCAGCAACAGCTTAGCACGGGGCACGTTTGCGACAGCCTTAGGCCCAAGCAATACACATGCGTTGGTTCAACAGGTGCCTTGGATTGCGCCCACAATTAAATACAGACACCATTTGCAACTACAGATCAGTGTCATAAAATTGTAAGCGGTTGACTTAAATTATTTGGTGCCATGTAAACCAGGTATTTGTCTTTGGAAGCAAACCAAGTCTTTGAGTTCAGCCCAGGTTTATTGGGATTAGTGACTTTGTATGTCTTTTTGTTGTGGTTGAATGTTAACCTTGCTCAGATGAATACACTGCATGACTTGCCATAGAGCAGTGGCATGACTTGCCATAGAGCAGTGGCAAACTGTGGGTCGGGACCCACCAGTGAGTTGTGAGCCAATTTCAGGTGGGTTGCGAAGCACCTAGAGCAGCCAGATTGAAAATATAGGAAGATGGGATGCTAGAAAGCGGGAGGGCTGTGTGGTTATTTTGCTTATGTCATGGTTGTAAATAGGCCTTTCCTCCTTTTTGAGGGCACAATCCTAACCTGGAGTTAGGCCGGCACAGTTAGGCCAGCAAAATTTGGCCGGCACAAGGGACACCGTAAAGCACATTTGGACCACTCTCGGAGTCAGGGAGGACGGCACACATGTGTATGCTTACCTCTCTAACTCCGAGAGTGGTCCAAACAAGACAGAAAGTTCAGGATTGGGCTCTTAATAGTTAATATTTACACTGTGCTTCAAAGATATTAATGACTTTAAATGCTAAGCATTATTATTTCATGTCTCTACATGTAACAAAATTCACCAAAGAATGTTTACCCTGTGGGTTTAATTTATTTTTGTAAGGATTGCTAAATAATTTATAGAGCAGACATATCAATTTGGGTCCCATCTCCCCCACTGGGACACTAAATTTATTTTAAGGCAGACTTAAAGGACTGCTGTATATGTGAGAGATCAAAATAACAGCTCCGATTTTTAGATTAAACTCTTGGAGACATACTATGTTGACAAAAGGGGCTAATCTGCTGTGGAACAGCATAATTTTAGATTGTGAGCCCTTTTGGGACAGGGAGCCATTTAACTTTATTGTTACTATTTGCCTGTAAACCGCTTTGTGAACTTCGTGTTGAAAAGCGGTATATAAGTACCTGTTGATTGATTGATTGATAAGCCCAGAGGGTCATGGGAATTAAGTGAGCCGCTTTATATATTAAAGGTTGGGAGTCAGAGTTAACCTATACTACAACTTTTCCGAAAGCTGCAAGCAAGGCTGAGCTGTAATTTACCCTTTTCTCTAAATCTGCACACTGCAGTATGTATGCAAATGTATTTATAACTACTTGGTCGGGGATTTCAATTGGCAGATGAGAGGGAAACCATCAATGACCTGACATTTCAGTATTTGCAGTTTTTCAAAAGCAAGATGGCTGCACACATCATTGCAATGTCAGAAAAGCTGCCATGTGTATAGAACTTTTAGGATCTTCTCCATAGTTTTCGCATTTTATACAAACGTAAGAAAATCCTTCTGGATTGGACCACCTAGTTCAGTATCTTGCTTCCCAAAGTGGCTAGGCAGATGCCTTCAAGAAACCCACCATCATTGCTTGAAGGCCATAGTTTTTATTTAGTTGGAATTCCTTCATTCGTTGGGACGCACTCCTAAGTCACTGTGCATGGAACGTTCACTTTACCAGTGAGAGACTCCTTGCTATATTCTCTAGAATTTAATCCATGGTCACAGTAAAGCAAAGTCCAAACGTAGTACAATTCTCTCGTTTCTCATAGTCCTGCCTGTTTTGCCTGCGTTGCCTCCTGATTCAGTTTCAGAACAAAAAGACTCACAAATGCCTGGGAAGTGAATAGCAACAGAATAAAGAGAACACGGCACAGACGATTGCAGATGGAAGTGGGCTGGAAGCTTTGCCTTGCTCTTTTTGTTTGCTTTCCTGCAAAACACACTGATGCATTATTCAGAGCACCTCTCCACTTGTATTGAGCCATAATGGGGAAGAGGGGCACATACAGCCACCTGTCGGTTCTTCCTGTAAGTTTTTATCAGCTATGCAAGTCAAAAGCAACTAAGTAAGCAGACAAAGGAAATAAAGCCAAACTGGAGTCCGCTGTTCAACAAAAAAAAACCCTCTCCGTCTCCAACAGTGTGTATTTTTCTGCTGCTTCATGGTTACAGTCTTAACCTGATCTGGGCATAGGGACTCTCTGGGCAGTTGCATCTATGGCATGACGTTCCAGCTTTGCAGCAGGACATCACCATAGACACAACTGCTCAGAGTATCCCTTTTTCTCAGATTGGGCAAAGGAGCAGTGGAGCAGTGGAATGCTACGTACAGCTTCGGGGACGGACGGACAAACAGGGATTTGAACAAATGCTGGATACGGCCCATGGGCCAGGGTTTGGTGAGCCTTGCTCTAGTTCATCAGGCTGTTCCCCTTATTCTTCAAAAGACACATGACCAGCGATGGGATCTACAAATGAACAAGGGGAACGCTGGGTGGGACGTAGGCGGGACTTCCGCTTGAGTGGCAGCCTGTCCGTAGCGTTCCGCGGCTGCCCTGGCCTCGGGGGGGCTCCTGCTTGCTGCGGGGGACAGGTGAGGGTCGCGCTGGGTGCCTGGGCAAGCAGCGGGGGGGCGTGCTAATCGGGGGCAGCCCCCCCCCGAGGCCAGGACAGCTGCGGAACACTATGGACAGGCAGCCAATCACGCAGAAGCCCCGCATAAGTCCCGCCCAGCGTTCCCCTTGTTCATTTGTAGATCCCATCACTGCACATGACTGTGTTTCATAATGAATGCAACTTTCTAGATGCTCAGTTGTCTCTCAGTCTGATGAGAGTACATTTTGAACAACGTAAGGAGTTGTAGCTCAAACATAGAGCATGTGCAGTGCATACCAAAAGCCCCAGGTTCAGTCCCTGGTTGAGTGGTGACGTATAGCATGGCCATATAGCATTTAGCAATGTTTTGTTATTTAATAAACCGCCTTGAGTCTATGAGATTCTACAACTCTATGAGAAAGGCGGTATATAAATATTGTACTACATAAATAAAATAAATACATGGTTGCTCACCAGAGCTAGATAAAATGGCTTCCGATTTATCCCTGTAACATAGTTCCTGCTTCACAAGCAATTTAACCAACCAAAGTTACGGTTTTGTCCCATTTTCTTTTTGAACATCTGTATTCAGAAAGCTCAACCTAGTGCTTCAAGGCTGAGCTGCCACTGTTATTTTTATGGTGCAAAAGGTTTATTTTAAACCCCAAAGTGGCAGATAGCACCTATGAGAAAAGCTTTGAACAACAACACAAAAACCAGATTCTTTCTGCTATATTAAGTTGGGCTGTTTATTCCCACATTTTGTCCTTCTAAAATATCAAACCTATATATAACTTGTCTCGGTGAAATGTGAGTCCATATACATAGAAAGGAAAAAAATGGATATAAATCTTCCAAAATGACCTTTTATCGAGATAATCAATACAGACGTTTCTACTGTGCTTTGCTTTCCCCTCGCATAGGTTATTCTGAATCAACACATACAGTGTTGATGCCAGCGCAAAAGATACACAAACTTTGCAGATCAATAAGACACTCCTTTAAGTATATTGATTCCCATCTACCCGGAGATTGATAGCCTATACGTTCTTGTAAATTACTCTTCAGTCTCTAAATATGTTTGCAACATAACTCTCTGTGTGGTAAAAGAAGAGAAGATCATGTCCCATTTGAGACCTTCAGAAAGAGATAGATTTCTATTTCTGAGCCAGTCAAACATGCAAACATTTGTTTTCGGTGGCATAGATCTTAAACCACCACCACACACACACACACCCCAAAAAAGAAAAAAAATGTAATGATGAATTGGTGGCATTTTACTTGGATCAAACTCTTCTGTGTCAAAGTTTTCATGACAATGTACTGTATTTATAGAGCTTGCATGTTTCCACTGCTTATTCTGTTAATTAGCTTGCAAACTCAAATCAAGGCTCATCCATGCTCCTTTCATTCAACTACACTTTAAAAGTGGAGTAAATATTATCCCCTCATAGATTCACACTTAGCAATACATGATAGGTAAAATGAATGTCTGTTTGAGCCTGAAAAGTGATCCTGCTGTTTAACTTTAAGGCCTTGGTTTGCTATCTGTTCTGCACTCTCTCCTCTCCTGGGCCCTCCCTCTTCCTCCCAGGCCTGATCCTCCTCCCCCCCCCCGCAACCCCAGTTCTGCCCTCTCCCAGCCTCCCGTCTGCCCCGAAAGCCGAAACTTACCACTGGTGCTCCTCAGTGACTTCTTTTTGGTGCTGAGGCCCAATGCTGATGCTCTCTCCTCCTTGGCAGCTACAGACATCTTTACAGCACGTTTGCGACACCCAGAGCCGGCATTATGCGCGTGCTCAGGGGCACAGCTACGGTGGTGCAGGAAGTACAATTGCACCTGGCAACAAACTTAAGGGGGGAAAACAAACTGAGCTTGACACTAGTGGGACCCACTTTTTAAAATGGCACTTGTGTCAGGACCCACCGGAAGTGATGTCATTAACCTGCCTGGAAGTGATGTTGTGGCAAGAAGTGACATCATCAACCAGGAAGTGCTGTCATTGTAACGTAATAACATGACACTCCTGAAATGCAAATTGGCATTCTTGAACTGTAGCAATTTTACACCATGAAACATCCTGACAGAAAGCAAGATTAGGACAAAATATGATGTAAAAGCACTGAACAAAAAACCAAAGTTTTAAAAAACCCTCACTTGAAAATTCAAACTGTTAACACTCACAAAAAGAATATAAGAGGAGTAAGATCTGCAGTTTCCAAGATGGCTGCTCCCAGCTTTCCGCGACCCACCGTGGGTCCCGACCCACAGTTTAAATAACATTGCCCTACAAAATTCAGAAAAATTTTACACCTGAACAGTCCTAGAGTTTGAACCTGACCTATCAATGCTTATGATTGGAATTCAGAATCTTTTTGAGAAATATCTAAGGAGGAAGAGAAGGAAAGAAGAAGGCTGCAAGAAGGAAAAGGAGGGAAACGGGAAAATGGCAGAAGAAATTGAGAAAGAAGAAGAAGAAGAAGAAGAAGAAGAAGAAGAAGAAGAAGAAGAAGGGGGAGGATTAAGATTAAGAGGAAAGACAGGGGAGGCGAAAGATACAGAAGAAGAACTTTCGAGCGTAAAGACACCCAGAACACTGAGATTGAATTGAAACAAGGATGAAAGTACAAATCAAGATATTTTTAGCGAATGTGAACGAATTTCCAAAAAGAAAAAGAAAAAAAAAGAGAAAATAGTTATCTTTTCTTTTTCTGTTCTTTTGTATCTATTAGAGAAACTGAAAGTAGCTATTGTATGCGGTAGGAGACATATATAAGAAGGTGATTAGTGGAGCCCCAAGGAACTCGAAGTGGGGTGGTGGTTCATAGTTCTCCCCCTCCTTTTATTCTCACAACAAGCCTGTGAGGAAATTTAAATGCATTCATGATCTTTGAGTCTTCGTAGCGACAATGAGGGCCAAATCCCATCCAACTTTCCAGCACTGACGTAGCTGCAATGCAGCCCTGAGGTAAGGGAATGTTAGTGCCTGGCCTTGAGGAAGTCTCTGTGCCTGCCCCCCACAGCTGAATGAAGCACATCATGCCCCATTGGCACAGCTGCAGCAGCACTAGAAAATCCGATAGGATTGGGCCCTGAGTTACATTAATTGATTGAGAAAGTACAGTGCATTTGATGCCTTTCAAGGCCAGTATAGCGGAACCCTTCCATGCCGGTTTTAGCACTGCTTTCCCAGCTGAATTATTTCCTGGAGCTGCAACGGGTGTCTATTTTTACTTTTCGCCTTCAGTATGTGAGAAACCATAAGAACCTCCCCTCCCCCTGCCAAAAAAATCTCAAACCCAATCTGCAAGTATTCTTCAGTATAAGAACTCTGATTCATACTATCTTTACCTTTATGATTGTATGCGATCGGATTTAAAAATGACTTTCAGCTATTTTGGGGACTGCTTCTATAGCCCTTGGCCAGACTCTACTGATCAAAGAGAGACTGACAAAGCACATAATATCATTCTTTCACTCACATGTAGCTAATTACCTCAGTGAAGGACCTGGCTCTTGAGGTAAGTAGCCATTCACCTTACTTACCAAGCACTGCAGTGGATACTTATTTTCCTTCCTTATACAATATTCTCAAAAGAGACATAGGGAACCAAAAATGTATCTTTATAATGTGCAAATGATTGTGCATGCATTTGTCACATGCTTTTGATAAATTTCCAGAAGCTCCTCTTTTGGCTGTGGGTTATGAGTTGCCCTTGATCATCGATAGTACATTTAGCCCAATATTGTCTAATTCGTTGGGCAGAGGGTTTTCTAAGCCCTACTCAGTGATGTCATTCAGGGGGAATGGACCAGAACGGGCGTTCCGGATCCTAACGGGCTCCGTGGCTGGTTCCGGGTTCCCGACAAGTGCCAATCAAAAGTGAGTTCCTGTTCCTAAATCATTTGAATGACACCACTGGCCCTACTATATAACTTTCTTTTGACTGGAGATTAAGGGAACAGTCCTGAAGTGGAGCTAGGCCAGCACAAGTCCCTTGAGCCAGCCCAGGAGTGTTGCAAATGCACCGTAAAGTGCGTTTGGACCACTCTCGGAGTCAGAAAGTTGGTGCACGTCTGCTAAACGGTAGGCGCAGATCTGAGCAAGCTCATCAGGGTGACAGGTGCCTACCTCAGGGTAAGGGTAAAAAAGTGCCCTTGCACCATGGAGGCTCCAGCCAGCTCCTAACTTGCACTGTATATGGCACAGGCACGCCGCCCTGCCCACTCCAGCGCAAATTAGGATTGTGCCCACAGTTGCATCCTGTGTTAATTCCTACTTAACGGACACTGTGCTATGTATGAAAGGCAAAATTTTATATAAGTTACGGGTCTAGGATTGGTCTAGATCTGTAGGATTATGCTGGCGCAAAGGATTTTTTTATGACAATTGAACAGTATCATGCTCTTGTAAAATGATTGTTGATGGCGAGCCATGCGCTACCGGTAGCCATATTGTGAGTGCTGCCGCTAGAAGCGGTAGCTAGAAGTGGTAGCACCGCAGCCACACTGCTGTAAGCCAGCAAGCCAGCACTGGGTTCAAAGAGTAGGTGGAATGGGACAGAAAGGAATGGGGTGGAGACCAGGGCAGGACACAGCAGGGAGCAAACTGAGGCCAGGAAGTGCGATTGATATTGGCACTGGCAGCACCACAAATATCTTAACCCTCTTCCTGGCTTCGATCCATCTTCCTTGGTCCACTTGGACTTGTACCAGCAAAATAGCTGGTACAGGTCTGAGTAGACTCATTTGAGCAGTGGAGGCTCATCACTAGCAAGGGAATAAATGTTTCCTTACCCCTGAGCAAAGGCGGATCTACAGGGAGGGCAAAGCTCTAGGTGTTGCAGGAAGCCTTACCCTGTCATGTAAATCCCTCCTCTCCCTTGCTGCTGTAGCCAGTAAGCAACGCCAAGATGTTGCTTTTCCCTGTGAGGATTGGCTAAAACGGTGCAGGAGAGGAGTGATTTCCACTGCAAGGTAAGGCTTCTTGCAAAACTTAGAGCTCTGCCCTCCCTTAGATCTGCCTCTGCCCCTGAGGAAACCTCTGGCATTGCAGCCCTACAGGATGCAGTGTGAGCTCCAATGGCATGGCTAAATTGTTGGTTTGCCTATTGTCTGGAAACCATAACAGGAAGATGTTAAATCAGATTTTCATTTATGTGTCCCGATAGGTCCTTTACAAGATGGCATACATCTTAATTGTATATAATCATGTTTGAAAGAGGAAATTTTAGATTTTAGAGGTTAATCATTGGTATATGGAGGTGTCTAGTGAAAGATAATAGTAGGCTCTAGCAATTGTAGTGGAAGTGTAGCATATGGAAAATAACTTCACCTCACACCTTGTCAGAATAGCTAGCAGCACTACTTAGAGTTCTAATCAGGGCACCAGCAATGAGATGATCTGAGGTTCAACCAACACAGCTTGTCTAGCAGTTTTGCTTTATTTTTAAGATTGTGTGAAATCATTCACTTTGTTTTTTTTACCTTGAGCTGCATATTTGTAAAGGAAGTGTTACAAACAGTCTTGCATTAATAATGGTGTGATGAAGCCAAGTTGTCTTTTGCTGTTATGTTTTCTATTCTTGTTTTCTATCCATAAGATGTTCCCTTTAGATATATCTTTCTAAAGGCAAACAAGATGTGCTTTGTGTTACCAGTGTCTGCCTAAGGCAGCAATTTTCAACCAGTGGGACATGGCACATTGGTGCACTACGAAAGGTCTGCAAAGTGTGCCACAGGATTTTGGAGCACGGTTGAAAATCACCGAAAAACTCTTCCAGGTACTGCAGCTCTGTTTCTAGGGCAACTGTCTATTGAAACAAAGAAAGACAGACAATTCATTACTACTGTCAGTTGCCCTAGAAACAGAGCCACAGAACCTGGAAAAGGCTCCTGGAAGTGACATCACTAGAGGCAGAGACCATAGAGAAAACCATAGAGATCAGTGTGCCATAAGAAGAAAAATGTTGAAAATAGCTGATCTAAGGGGTGGATTCTTATAAACTGCCACAGGAGCAAAGTCTTTATTATCATCTTTTTTTAAAAATTTTTTTTGCACATTTTAATTTTTGAAAACATTTTAAAATAAAAATACAAAACCAATGAGACAAAGGATGATAAATAACAGTGTCATATAGTCTTCAAAAAAAGGAGAGATGTAAAAGGGAATTTGCCTCAAACATTTAATATATGTTAAATGATCCATTCCTTACACTGCCTGGATCATATCAAAATGGAGATAAATGGATGCCACTTACATTCTACAGAAGTCAATGACTGGTTGTCCATTTGTGCCCATGGACTGAGAGCTGTATCCTTTTTACACAGAATGTAGTGGTGGTTTTGCAACTCTACTTGTGGCAAATCTCCACCCAGGCCAGATTTGGCACAGTTTGGCTGATACAAGGGACACCATAAAGCACATTGGAACCATTCTCTGAGTCAGGGAAGATTGCGCATGTCTGTGTGCTAGCCCCTCTGATTCAAATATGTCCAAACATATTTCCCCAAATATGTCCCTTCTGACTTAAATATTATATGTCCAAACGTATTTAATGGCAGAGGCAGATCTAAGGGAGGGCAAAGCTCTAAGTTTTGCAAGAAGCCTTACCTTGCAGTGGAAATCACTCCTCTCCTGCACCGTTTTAGCCAATCCTCACAGGGAAAAGCAACATCTTGGCGTTGCTTACTGGCTACAGCAGCAAGGGAGAGGAGGGATTTACATGACAGGTAAGGCTTCTTGCAACACTTAGAGCTTTGCCCTCCCTGTAGATCTGCCTCTGTTCAATGGTGTCCCTTGTGCCGGCCAAATGTTGCTGGCCTAACTGGGCCAGCCTAACTCCAGGTTAGGATTGTGCTGTCAATGACATGAATATAGAAGGATGAAGTTGAACAAGGGGCTTCTTAGATAAAATCCTTAACTTACGGAAATCAGCAAGGATTTGATCATGGGCTTCAAGGGCCTCATTTACTGCAGAAAGTGAACTCCGTAGGGGCTGCTTGTCAGGGAAGGAGAGTCTGAAGAGTTGCACTGTGGGGAGTAGCATTTAGTGCTTAGCACTTATACACTCTTCCCTGCTCTTTGCTTTTCCTTTTTACTAGGTCAGCAGCTGAATAAGGGAATAGGTAGATCTATCAGCTGCCACCAACCCAATGGAGATCCTATGGAGGGGAGCCATTTGAGGAAAAAAACCACCTCTCCTTACAGGAACTGCAGTTATTGCTCAAAACCACATTGCAGTACTACCCACTAGTGATCAGATATGACAATCCACTGACATTATTTGTGAACATAGACTAGGCAGGCAAGGAGACAGAGCACAATCCCAAGGTAGGGTTGTGCCATTGGAGTAAGTGCTCTGCTGGCGCACACTGGTGTGAATGTACTGTAAAACACATTGTGACAGCATGCCATCTAGGCCCATTGGCAGGAAGGCGCCCATTGGAGTGGATACGTTCTAAGCAAAGTGGTGCAGGGGTGGGGGAAGAGGGAGGGGAAGGCAGAGAGGGGGTTAATGGGGCAAGGGGAGGGTGACGATAGTGGCAGAGGGTTGGCCGATTAGGCCTACGAGAGTGTGGAAATGGCGGCAACAGGATGCCACATATCCTATCCCCCTTCTTGGACCCGATTTGCTAACATGGATCAGTGTGGACTTGGCCAAGGGATTTAGCTGGTGTGGGTCCAAATAGACCTATTGTGCAGGCTGGGACTTTCCACAGGGTTTGGGAGTGAATGTCCCCTTACCCTGAGAAGACTTTTCGCCTGCTAAATTCCCCCATGTAATGCAGTGCAAGCCGTGCTTGCATCGGGATGGGAGAACGAGAATTTAGGCACAATTGGGCTGAAAATATAGTCATTATGCTGCCTGCAGGGCAACAGCAATATCCACAGCTACCAAGGAAGCCATTATCCCAGGAAGCTATAACTATTGCATGAGCATGAGCACGAGCCATCCATAAAGGAGGATGTGCTATTAGAGCGCAATATGCAGCATGTATTAAAATGGTGTGTGTGTGTGTGTGACTGGCCATTCTGTCTTCATTACTGCCATACTCTTCCTTCCACAAATTATGATGCTCAGCTGTAAGCATGATGTTTCTTCTTTTTTAAACTGTTTGTAATTAATTGTTCATTCCATATTGTTTAAACACTGATAACAGCTGCTAAAATTTAATGCCAACCCCACCCTTTACAAGCTTGCCATATAGTTTCCATTTCCAAAATGAGGAAGGATGACTCAGCATGAACAGCCAGGCTATAAGGTTGTGACAATGAGCAATGTGCTGTGTCACCAGCTCTAGACAACCTGTTCTATCAACAGGCACTGATTCTTCGTGGGCAGGTTTCCAATTAATCACAGGCCAGCAAGACAAGGGCCTCAATGTTTAAATCACTGTGAGGCAGTCCTGCGTTGGCCATGTAAATTATGCCGTGCAATCTCAGGACAGCTTCCTAACTACAGGAAGGAAGTCTATCAAAATGTCATTAGGCTGGGTGTAGGGCCAGGCCATTACTGTTAATTCCCGTGCAGATAGTTGGAAGTTTTGCATAATGATGACTTTGATGAAGTCTAGATGAATCACCGCTGATGGGTCTCCCCAGACTCACTTTAGTTAGATCTCTTCCCCACAAATATGCTTGGACACCCATTCGCTTCCATTTTGGTTTCCTCTTTCATATCGTTACCCTGACCCATGAAAAAATAGTTGAGAATAGTAAGTTGCATTGAGGAGAAATGCCAAGGATCATTAGAAAGATTGCATGGTGTCCAGATTACAGTGCAGGACTAGGATTGCGGAGACATATTCCAAATCTCCAGCAACCATGAAACTTACTGGGTGACTTGGGTTGGATGCTATCCCTTGACCTAGATATCACAAGATAATGATGGGGATGGAGGTGAGAAAGGATTAGGAAAGAATGTTCTAAGTTCCTTGGGAGGTGAAACACAGGATAACAAATGTAACTATTATGGCCTGCTTTGGAACCTGGATTTTATTCCATGCTTCAGGATTAGAGGAGATGCAGGAAGCAAAGTCTGTGTTAATCTCTTGTATTCGACTTGTATGAATGATTACTGTAGAACACCAGAATCTGCTATGTATGTTGTCTGTAAAGGCTTACTCACAACGCAATCCTATGCATGTATACTTGCATACTAAGGGTGCAATCCTAACTTGGGTTTAGTTCGGCACAGTTAGGCCAGCAAAGTTTGGCTGGCACAAGGGACACCATAGAGTATGTTTGGACCACTCTCAGAATCAGAGAGGCCAGCACACAGACGGGCGCCTTCCCCGCTGACTCCAAATGTGCTTTATGGTGGCCCTTGTGCTGGCCAACATTGCTGCCCTAATTGTGCCAAACTAACTCCAGGTTAGATTGTGTCCTAAGAGTAGCATTAAACATCTCACATATCTTTAGACTCAAAGATATGATCTTTAGAATCATAAGAGGTTAACAATGTTTTAGAACCAAGTGTTTCCCATCACTCATTATTGTGGGTCAATTATTTGTTTGTTTGTTTTTATTTCTTGTAGTGCAGAATTTAGTACAAAACCTTCTTCCCCCAGCATCTACCTAATCCATTTCTCATTCTGGCTGGCTTTTATGCATTTGCTCAACAGCTTGATTTTGGTGTTGATAAAAAGGTCCATAAACTTCCTTTGGAGGCTTCCTACATAAATCTTGATCAGCCTGAACAGCTGATTTTCATACATGTTAATGAAAGGGAGAAAAGTCAATGCCACTGTCACCTTCCTCCTTGTAAATACTTTTAGCCTGAGCTCAAGGACAGCCTCCCTTGCTTTCTCCTAGGAGGATTAAGGCACCAGTTGAATGCAAGCCTGTATTCCACACTAAATCTTTATGCAAGTTAGAAGAACGGCAATACAATACATTTTTGAAAATAGGCTTAATGGGCGAGGCAAATCTTAGATATACTTTAGCTCAGTGATGTCATGTAGGGGGTACGCGGGGGTACGCGAGTACCCGTTCCTAGGATTACGGCTGGCCCCGCCCATTTGCCCGCCCACTCATAGACTCCGTCGGCGTTCCGCTCCGCCCCCTGCAATGTTTGAATTTCCTGCATGTTTGAGTTGCCTGGCAGCGAGCGGAGCGGAGCGAAGTGAAGCGAGGGAGACTGACCGTGGCGGCAGCGTGAGCAGGTAGGCTGCCTGGGGCTCTCTCTCCCGAGGAGGCACGGAGGTTCCTGGGGGGGGGAATTTTGGAATTTGTCTCCAAAAGATTTTGGAATTGCTGAAATGAGCTGGTGGCTTTTTAAAACTTGCCTTGCCTTCCCAAGCCAGGCCAGGCCTTGCCTTGCCTTGCCTTGCCTTGCCTTGCAACTGAAAAATGAGCTGCTCAGGGGTTGCTCTCGAATACTTTTGGAACTGTTGGGTCACTTTAACATGATGCTAGGCCTCCTTAACATGTACTGGGAGTGCTGTGGAATACTGTTGCAACTGTTGGGTCAGTTTAAAATCATCTGAGGCCTCAAAAAGGGCTTTTTTCATGTCACTTCCTGCCACATCAGTTCCGGCTTTTGACGTCACTTCCGGTGGGTGGGTCCCGACACGTGCCAATCAAAAGTGAGTACCTGTTGTTAAATCATTTAGATGACACCACTGCTTTAGCTTTATTGTAATACTTGCTTAAATAAGCTTTATTAAATTTGGGCATGACAGGGACAGCAGTAGCATATTTTCTAGACACGAATGAAACCATCAGAAGATATTATAGTGCTGGATACTGTTTCAAGGTGTTAATGAAAATATAGTACTGTGATTATGGACAGTTTGTTTATTATTTACAGTGTTACCATGACACCCAGAACTAGTCCACTGGATATAAACTTGTAATCCACTCAATAATGTCAGAGATCAATAATGTCAGAATAGCAAATTTTGGATGTGTAGAGAAAAAGTGGGATAAGAATGTAATTTTGGACTGTGAAAAAGTGAAATGCCCTCCAAATTGACTCAGAGCTGTGAGAGCATAATCCTAACCTGGAGTTAGCCCAGCACAGTTAGGTCAGCAAAGGTTAGGTGGCACAAGGGCCACTCTAAAGTATGTTTGGGCCACTCTCAGAGTCAGGGAGGCCAGCACACAGATGTGTGCCATCCTCCCTGACTCTGAGTAGTCCAAACATGCTTTACAGTGGCCCTTGTGCTAACCTAACTGTGCCGGCCTAACTCCAGGTTAGGATTGTGCCCTGAAGGTGACTTTCTTCTGAATTGACCCTAAAGAGTTTCACCCCTCACTAGATCACCTATTACTAGGGTTACCAGATACAAACTGGGACAGAGTGTCTATACCTTTAACCATTGTGTAGAAGAGGAAATTTGGGCAGGTGCAGCTTTTGAAACCCCTCCATGATGAGCCGCATCTGCCCAAATTCCCTCTTCTATACAATGGTTAAAGGTATAGGCTCTCTGTCCCAGTTTGTATCAGGTAACCCTACCTATTACTAGATTTCTTGCTAATGGCACACAAATAATCTGAAGTTATGTTTTAGAATATTGGAAGTTCACATTTGAAAACGAAACACAAAGAAGAAACTACTTATCAAGAAATACTGAAGAAGGTCACCAGAGAGAGGTTTTGTTATAGTGTAGGTTTATTGATTTCCAACTACTTTTGATTTATTTTGCTTGATTTGCAAACTGACCAATCACCACCGGGCTATTACAATCATTAAACAAAATCCCTCAATATGGAGACACTACAGGAGAGATTTGAGCACAAACGTGTACAGTACTTTAAGTCTCGAACAGGTTCTGTGCAGTGCAATGAGGAGTCTTTGATTTCTGCATTTAATTATGTCTCCGTTGGATTATAATAATCCTTTTCCTCCTTGTTTCTTGTGTTCCGTTTTCCATACTTGTCTTGCACTTAATTAAAAATGCAAGCAGTGCAGCTAAGCTGGTGAAATTAAGGCTGACACATGGGAGAATGTTTGCATCTGGTGAATCTTATTTTTAACCTCTAAAAGTCTGAGCCTCAAGGGATCTTGGTGGGTGGATTTTTGTTCTTACAGTGAAATCTGACAAAAAACAATTCCATTGCCATTGCTTGAAGGTGAGAGAAGGTTCCCTTGAGATCTGTCCTAAATAAAGCTGTCCTTCGAAAACCAACCATGTTATACATTGGTGTGGACTGGGCTTTGGTTTTTAACAGTGCAATTATAGATGTTCCCAGGAGCTCAGGAATATTTGTTAAAGGGACAGGAACTGGCAGGAGCTAATGGAGTACTACAGCTCAGCATTCTTGCATTCTTCTATGATAGCTATTGGGGAAAGGGCAGATCCAATTTTAAATATCTCCAATATCTGAGATCCACAGATATTGCAACATTAAGAGCCAAGCAGTCGGTTGCGATATAATAAAATGAAGTTTCTGCATGGC
>JAJKFI010039399.1:0-20280 GCA_029204185.1 Lerista edwardsae | reverse complement strand
AGAGAGAGAGAGAGAGAGAGAGAGAGAGAGAGAGAGAGAGAGAGAGAGGCTATTTTCCATGCTTCTCCTATAGTTTCGTCAATTGCAGAAGTGCTGGACTTCTGGTCTGATTTAAAGGGACTGCTCAAATGAAGGAGCTGCTTTGCACAGTCCCTGTAAACCAAACTGGAAGTCCTGCACTTCTGTGTTTTGATGGAACAACAAACTCCAGGAGCGAGGCAAGAAGGTGGGTGATCTAAAGCCAGTCGGTATGGCTTGTATCATAGTAGGTTGGAGAGAGACACCCCGAACCTGCTGCCAATTCTCCCCCTGCAATCTGCTGCTGCTGCAGCCCACATCCCCTGGGCCACCACCCCTGTTTCTGCCACCAAATATTATACCCCCCAGTATGCCTTGAGTCTCCATTTCAAAAAGCTGAGAACAGGGAGAAGAAATAGATATATAAGGACATTTGACATTGCAAACTGTCATTAAGGTTCAGAGGAACTCGTGCTTCTACAGGAATCGCATTGAAACATGAGTTTTCATCTTCAACATGGTAAGTTTCTAGTCCTCCAAATCAAGGCAGTAGCTGAGGTCTTTAAAAGTCCAGTTTTACATTCATTTCTGATGTGGTGAACATGTCTCGGTGCTCCTAAAATTGTATATAGTTCATCTCATATCCAATGGACACATATTTAAAAAGAAGTCATGCAATGCACAACTCGGAAGGCTTTCCCAGGATGCCAGACCAACCCGTGGGCTGTAGTTTGGAAGACCAGTGGGAACCCTGTAAGTATTTGTGTGGGCGGGAAAGGGAGGGTGGGCAGCAGCACGATCTCCACGATCATGTTGCTATTGGGCAGGGAAGGGTTTTTTTAAAGCCTTCTTGGGACTTGCTATGGTTCTCTGGAGCTGCCCTGAGGGCTGCAGAGGGGGTTGCAGGGTCCCTGGACCCTCTGGACAGCCATAGCGACCCCCAGGTAAGTTTTTTTTAAATGTTCCCTGCCCAGCAGCAGCATGATCATGGAGAACAGGCTGTGACCCATTTCTGGGCCATTCTCCTTAGAGGAGAACCACCCTTTTCTGGTTCCTCTGGTGTGTCACGACCCACCAGTTTGGGAACCTAGAAAACCAGAATTCAAACTTGGACATAATTTTTGAAAATCGAGATTCCAATAGCCTATTTATAAGTCACAGGGGATTCATGGCATCTCCACATGTCTTGCAACCTTCATCTTCCTACATGTCTCCTTCGGAAAGTCTAGCAAAATAAGCACATGATGTGATGTCACCGTGTGCTGAATTTCCCCACCTCCACTCCAATTTAATGGCTGCTCCTGCAAACATAACATGCCCCACTTTTCTCTTACTAGACATTAGTGGGGGAAGTGGTTGACGGCAGCCATATGTTGCATGCAGCATCACGTTAAGTCTTGGGTTAACAGTGTGGTTTTGTTTGCTGAGTGTTGACCTCATTAATACTTTGTCAACTAGTTCAACGTATGTTTTCTTGGGAGAAAACAGACCAAACATGGGGCTATATGACAGTGCAATGAAATCTTTCAAAACTGAAAACGAATCTGATGCTGTTACTTCCTAGAAACCAGAAGTGACCAGGAGATAGATAACTATTTAGCAGGAAATTACTGGACCTAGATTCCTGAACTGTAGTAATAACTCAGGGATCTTATACGGAAATCATTCCAGCATGAACCTCCTGGCATGCAATAGATAAATGTTTCTCAACCTGTGGGTTGGGACCCACTTGGTGGGTCAGGACCTGATGTCAGGTAGGTCGTGGAAAGCTGGGAGCAGCCATCGGAAACTGCAGACCTTCGTCTTGCTATATTCCTTTTGTGAGTGTTAACAGTTTGAATTTTCAAATGAGGGTTTTTGAATGTTGTTTTTAGTTCAATGTTTTTGTATAATATTTTGTTGTAATCTTGCTTCATGTCAGGGATGTTTCATGGTTGTGCAATTGCTGCAGGCCAAGAATGTCAGTTTGCCTTTCAGGGCTGTCATTTGTTAAGGTCACAGTGACGGCACTTCCTACTTGATGATGCCACTTCTGGCTATAACATCGCTTCCAGGTTAATGATATCACTTCTGGTGGGTCCTGACATGAGTGCCATTCTAAAAAAGTGGGTCCTGGTCTAAAAGGTTTGAGAACCACTGCAATAGATTATCTATTATCAGTTCCACCCCTGAAGGATCGAGGTCTGGTTCTACCCTCTACTCCAGAAGTTCCCAAACTTTCCAGTGCTGTAGCCCATGTGCCCCTCACTTTGGATGGTGATACAATGCTCAAGCTGCCACAGGTCACTTCCGCAGGGCATTCTGAGGCCAACAGAATGGATAATGGGCCCAGCACGAACCAGAGAGCTTCCAATAAGGCAGTGTTCTTCAACCTTGGGGTCGCAAAGCATCAGTTGTGTGGTCGCAGCAACTAGGTTGAAGACCTAGAATACCACCAGGTAAAAGAAGGAGGCATCTGATGTACCCTTTCAGGTACCTGCAGATTGTGTCCCAGTCTTGTTCAACAATTGTGCTAAAGTAGTTTTCACTAGTTCCACTCTTCATGGTAACCTTTTCTGCCCTTTAATAAGAATAGGATAAGAATAAGTTTAGGAAATACTGTCCTAACCGTCGCAGTTTGCCCCTGGCTCCTTCTGGTAAACCTCAGATTTTTCATAAAAACACAAAGTAAGTCCTGCAAACCTGAAGTTTGTTTCTACCTGTTATAAACTATAATACTCATTAAAAGTGCACAAGGCTGGGAGGAGGAGATTTGCTTGATTGTTACCAAGATTTAAATGGTATGACATCTACAGATAATTGCAGTTTTCATTGTGAGGCTTATAGAAAACTAATATCAACTGTATCCAAGTTGTATTCTCCTCAATCACTAGGAAGTTTCAAAGTGAAGTGTTACATTTGGTAATAAATAGAATTTCATTTTAACCCAGTGGCAAAGAATTCCTTGTGCAAAAATTTCTCACAAAAAATGTATTTGTTGCCGTAAGCTCCCCGGGTTTTGTTTTTCTTTCAAAACAGTAGGGACACAATAATAATGGCAAGTGCTGTGGCAATAATTACACGGCAAGCTTTTCTCATTTTATTTGTTGATGCTTAATGAGCACTTAGATAAATTTGTAGTCCTTGAGGAGTCTGTTAGGGTCCATTAAAAATCTTGAAATATGCCTGTTAAAAGCATGAATATTTGGTACCCTGTTAAAATATGATCCCAGTTTTATGGCCCTCACACATAGGGAATTTCATATGGAATGAATAATATTTCATTATAAACTCCTGACTGCTCATTTTCATAAAGAATGACTGTTCATATAAGCCCCTGAGCTTGCGTGGAAAATCACTTGCTTTCTCTTTAGTGTCTCCCACACCCCAAATACTAACAGTATGCAACTATTTCAAGTGGATACTGTGTTGGCCCCCAAGAATGACAGCTTCCAGAAAGTTCCAGGAGCACAATCCAGTAGGCCAAATGTAGTGCGGGGTGCTGAATTGCTCAGGCCAAATCTTTGAGCTTTCCAACCAGTATTGTCTAAGCTCAGCTTATGCCAGATCACCCAAGGCTAGTGCGAAAGACTGCAGTGTTTAATCGTGACCGAGCACCATTAAAACCAATAGGAAAACCCAATTAACTGGGTAAGTCTCATTCATTTCAACTGGATTTAGTCATGATTAACTTTCTTGGGTATTCAGTTCCATTTATTTTTGAGCATGTTTATTATTCTGTGATTGTTAAGTGAGCAGCCCAATCCTACCCAAAAGCCCCCATTGCAGGAGCTACGCCAAAGGAGCACACGATGTATCTGCAAGGGGGGGGGGAATTAGAAAGGTTTCCTTGAACAAACCTTTCCACTGCTACCTTGGGACTCCTTAGATCTACACCTGCTGTTTAGCAGGCTTAAGTCCAAGATGTGTAATGGCGGCAATATGGGAGAGAGATGGGTTAGGATATCAGTGCATGGGAGTGTCATCAATACTGCCCAGGTCCACCTCCCTCCCAGCCATCAGTCCCCACTAGGAACACCCTGTTCCTCCCTCTCCTTGTCCCCACCACCATTACGCCTACTTTTGTGGTTAGGCGGGAGGCGTCCTGCGTGGCCTATGGGTACGGCAGCACACTCAAAATGGCCACTGCCAACATACTGCACATTGGCAAAGCCATTTTAGGACACCAGAACTCTGTTTTGCTGTTGCAATGCCCTGTATGCACTGACCCAATCCTAGATTAAATTGGGCCTTAGGTTTGAGAGCAGACACAACCGAATTTCTTAAGAATTCAACCTTTCTGAACAAGAACACTATTTTTTTTTTGTCAGAAAGCAGTATCATTGCATCGTTCTTTCATTAGATGGTTGGCAAAATGACTTGGGATCTCCAGATACTATTGCCAATGACACCCTAGTCAACAGGTGATATTAGACAGCATTAGGGACGCTAACTTAATATAGCCTGGCTCCATGTTTGACAATTAATTTGAATACTGAGCAAATACTGAGCAAGATAGTTGACTTGGGCACAGAACGTTATTCACAATCTGATGTTCTCTTGTGGCTTTTCTGTTCCAGCACACATTTCTTTAATAAGCACTGCCTTCTCCAGAGACTTGATTTATCACATCCAGCAGGTACAACACAATCATTTCATTTTGCACTATCCTGCTATTCATCAAACCTCCTCTGAAATCATCTGGGCAGTGCAATCCTACTTCTCTCCTTGCATGGACACAAAATCATAGCGTTGACGCAAGGGGTGGAGTGCCGGCGATTGGGTGCGGAGCAGCACCCCTGCGTTGGTGCTCCAGCTCTGAAGACGACGCTACTCGTTGGTCGGCACAACGGAGGCTCCTTTCCATATCGGGATGGGGATTGGTGGGAGGGTGGCAGGAGCGGGACGTGGGCGGGACGTGGGCGGGCTTGAGAGGTGGCCATATGGCCACATCCTAAACCTGTCCGCAAGGCTGCGCGGCCCCGATTCAGGCCGCACGGCCTCCTCGGATCTGCGCCCACTCTTTAGCCTCCCCCACGGTAAGGGAGCGAACACTCCCTTGCCATGGGGGGGGGGGGGCGGGCTCCAGCCTCTCCTATGCAGCATTGGATATGGTGCTGCCGAGTCGGCCTCGCCATTCCGACGCAGCATAGGATTGCGCCCTAAGAGAAATAAAATGGAGGTAGCAGCATACATCCCAAATGTGTGCATCAGGCAGCCAAATCCTAATACTAACCAAGATGGCCTGTGCTGCATCCAAGTTGGAGGCAGCAACAGCTTAGCACGGGGCACGTTTGCGACAGCCTTAGGCCCAAGCAATACACATGCGTTGGTTCAACAGGTGCCTTGGATTGCGCCCACAATTAAATACAGACACCATTTGCAACTACAGATCAGTGTCATAAAATTGTAAGCGGTTGACTTAAATTATTTGGTGCCATGTAAACCAGGTATTTGTCTTTGGAAGCAAACCAAGTCTTTGAGTTCAGCCCAGGTTTATTGGGATTAGTGACTTTGTATGTCTTTTTGTTGTGGTTGAATGTTAACCTTGCTCAGATGAATACACTGCATGACTTGCCATAGAGCAGTGGCATGACTTGCCATAGAGCAGTGGCAAACTGTGGGTCGGGACCCACCAGTGAGTTGTGAGCCAATTTCAGGTGGGTTGCGAAGCACCTAGAGCAGCCAGATTGAAAATATAGGAAGATGGGATGCTAGAAAGCGGGAGGGCTGTGTGGTTATTTTGCTTATGTCATGGTTGTAAATAGGCCTTTCCTCCTTTTTGAGGGCACAATCCTAACCTGGAGTTAGGCCGGCACAGTTAGGCCAGCAAAATTTGGCCGGCACAAGGGACACCGTAAAGCACATTTGGACCACTCTCGGAGTCAGGGAGGACGGCACACATGTGTATGCTTACCTCTCTAACTCCGAGAGTGGTCCAAACAAGACAGAAAGTTCAGGATTGGGCTCTTAATAGTTAATATTTACACTGTGCTTCAAAGATATTAATGACTTTAAATGCTAAGCATTATTATTTCATGTCTCTACATGTAACAAAATTCACCAAAGAATGTTTACCCTGTGGGTTTAATTTATTTTTGTAAGGATTGCTAAATAATTTATAGAGCAGACATATCAATTTGGGTCCCATCTCCCCCACTGGGACACTAAATTTATTTTAAGGCAGACTTAAAGGACTGCTGTATATGTGAGAGATCAAAATAACAGCTCCGATTTTTAGATTAAACTCTTGGAGACATACTATGTTGACAAAAGGGGCTAATCTGCTGTGGAACAGCATAATTTTAGATTGTGAGCCCTTTTGGGACAGGGAGCCATTTAACTTTATTGTTACTATTTGCCTGTAAACCGCTTTGTGAACTTCGTGTTGAAAAGCGGTATATAAGTACCTGTTGATTGATTGATTGATAAGCCCAGAGGGTCATGGGAATTAAGTGAGCCGCTTTATATATTAAAGGTTGGGAGTCAGAGTTAACCTATACTACAACTTTTCCGAAAGCTGCAAGCAAGGCTGAGCTGTAATTTACCCTTTTCTCTAAATCTGCACACTGCAGTATGTATGCAAATGTATTTATAACTACTTGGTCGGGGATTTCAATTGGCAGATGAGAGGGAAACCATCAATGACCTGACATTTCAGTATTTGCAGTTTTTCAAAAGCAAGATGGCTGCACACATCATTGCAATGTCAGAAAAGCTGCCATGTGTATAGAACTTTTAGGATCTTCTCCATAGTTTTCGCATTTTATACAAACGTAAGAAAATCCTTCTGGATTGGACCACCTAGTTCAGTATCTTGCTTCCCAAAGTGGCTAGGCAGATGCCTTCAAGAAACCCACCATCATTGCTTGAAGGCCATAGTTTTTATTTAGTTGGAATTCCTTCATTCGTTGGGACGCACTCCTAAGTCACTGTGCATGGAACGTTCACTTTACCAGTGAGAGACTCCTTGCTATATTCTCTAGAATTTAATCCATGGTCACAGTAAAGCAAAGTCCAAACGTAGTACAATTCTCTCGTTTCTCATAGTCCTGCCTGTTTTGCCTGCGTTGCCTCCTGATTCAGTTTCAGAACAAAAAGACTCACAAATGCCTGGGAAGTGAATAGCAACAGAATAAAGAGAACACGGCACAGACGATTGCAGATGGAAGTGGGCTGGAAGCTTTGCCTTGCTCTTTTTGTTTGCTTTCCTGCAAAACACACTGATGCATTATTCAGAGCACCTCTCCACTTGTATTGAGCCATAATGGGGAAGAGGGGCACATACAGCCACCTGTCGGTTCTTCCTGTAAGTTTTTATCAGCTATGCAAGTCAAAAGCAACTAAGTAAGCAGACAAAGGAAATAAAGCCAAACTGGAGTCCGCTGTTCAACAAAAAAAAACCCTCTCCGTCTCCAACAGTGTGTATTTTTCTGCTGCTTCATGGTTACAGTCTTAACCTGATCTGGGCATAGGGACTCTCTGGGCAGTTGCATCTATGGCATGACGTTCCAGCTTTGCAGCAGGACATCACCATAGACACAACTGCTCAGAGTATCCCTTTTTCTCAGATTGGGCAAAGGAGCAGTGGAGCAGTGGAATGCTACGTACAGCTTCGGGGACGGACGGACAAACAGGGATTTGAACAAATGCTGGATACGGCCCATGGGCCAGGGTTTGGTGAGCCTTGCTCTAGTTCATCAGGCTGTTCCCCTTATTCTTCAAAAGACACATGACCAGCGATGGGATCTACAAATGAACAAGGGGAACGCTGGGTGGGACGTAGGCGGGACTTCCGCTTGAGTGGCAGCCTGTCCGTAGCGTTCCGCGGCTGCCCTGGCCTCGGGGGGGCTCCTGCTTGCTGCGGGGGACAGGTGAGGGTCGCGCTGGGTGCCTGGGCAAGCAGCGGGGGGGCGTGCTAATCGGGGGCAGCCCCCCCCCGAGGCCAGGACAGCTGCGGAACACTATGGACAGGCAGCCAATCACGCAGAAGCCCCGCATAAGTCCCGCCCAGCGTTCCCCTTGTTCATTTGTAGATCCCATCACTGCACATGACTGTGTTTCATAATGAATGCAACTTTCTAGATGCTCAGTTGTCTCTCAGTCTGATGAGAGTACATTTTGAACAACGTAAGGAGTTGTAGCTCAAACATAGAGCATGTGCAGTGCATACCAAAAGCCCCAGGTTCAGTCCCTGGTTGAGTGGTGACGTATAGCATGGCCATATAGCATTTAGCAATGTTTTGTTATTTAATAAACCGCCTTGAGTCTATGAGATTCTACAACTCTATGAGAAAGGCGGTATATAAATATTGTACTACATAAATAAAATAAATACATGGTTGCTCACCAGAGCTAGATAAAATGGCTTCCGATTTATCCCTGTAACATAGTTCCTGCTTCACAAGCAATTTAACCAACCAAAGTTACGGTTTTGTCCCATTTTCTTTTTGAACATCTGTATTCAGAAAGCTCAACCTAGTGCTTCAAGGCTGAGCTGCCACTGTTATTTTTATGGTGCAAAAGGTTTATTTTAAACCCCAAAGTGGCAGATAGCACCTATGAGAAAAGCTTTGAACAACAACACAAAAACCAGATTCTTTCTGCTATATTAAGTTGGGCTGTTTATTCCCACATTTTGTCCTTCTAAAATATCAAACCTATATATAACTTGTCTCGGTGAAATGTGAGTCCATATACATAGAAAGGAAAAAAATGGATATAAATCTTCCAAAATGACCTTTTATCGAGATAATCAATACAGACGTTTCTACTGTGCTTTGCTTTCCCCTCGCATAGGTTATTCTGAATCAACACATACAGTGTTGATGCCAGCGCAAAAGATACACAAACTTTGCAGATCAATAAGACACTCCTTTAAGTATATTGATTCCCATCTACCCGGAGATTGATAGCCTATACGTTCTTGTAAATTACTCTTCAGTCTCTAAATATGTTTGCAACATAACTCTCTGTGTGGTAAAAGAAGAGAAGATCATGTCCCATTTGAGACCTTCAGAAAGAGATAGATTTCTATTTCTGAGCCAGTCAAACATGCAAACATTTGTTTTCGGTGGCATAGATCTTAAACCACCACCACACACACACACACCCCAAAAAAGAAAAAAAATGTAATGATGAATTGGTGGCATTTTACTTGGATCAAACTCTTCTGTGTCAAAGTTTTCATGACAATGTACTGTATTTATAGAGCTTGCATGTTTCCACTGCTTATTCTGTTAATTAGCTTGCAAACTCAAATCAAGGCTCATCCATGCTCCTTTCATTCAACTACACTTTAAAAGTGGAGTAAATATTATCCCCTCATAGATTCACACTTAGCAATACATGATAGGTAAAATGAATGTCTGTTTGAGCCTGAAAAGTGATCCTGCTGTTTAACTTTAAGGCCTTGGTTTGCTATCTGTTCTGCACTCTCTCCTCTCCTGGGCCCTCCCTCTTCCTCCCAGGCCTGATCCTCCTCCCCCCCCCCCGCAACCCCAGTTCTGCCCTCTCCCAGCCTCCCGTCTGCCCCGAAAGCCGAAACTTACCACTGGTGCTCCTCAGTGACTTCTTTTTGGTGCTGAGGCCCAATGCTGATGCTCTCTCCTCCTTGGCAGCTACAGACATCTTTACAGCACGTTTGCGACACCCAGAGCCGGCATTATGCGCGTGCTCAGGGGCACAGCTACGGTGGTGCAGGAAGTACAATTGCACCTGGCAACAAACTTAAGGGGGGAAAACAAACTGAGCTTGACACTAGTGGGACCCACTTTTTAAAATGGCACTTGTGTCAGGACCCACCGGAAGTGATGTCATTAACCTGCCTGGAAGTGATGTTGTGGCAAGAAGTGACATCATCAACCAGGAAGTGCTGTCATTGTAACGTAATAACATGACACTCCTGAAATGCAAATTGGCATTCTTGAACTGTAGCAATTTTACACCATGAAACATCCTGACAGAAAGCAAGATTAGGACAAAATATGATGTAAAAGCACTGAACAAAAAACCAAAGTTTTAAAAAACCCTCACTTGAAAATTCAAACTGTTAACACTCACAAAAAGAATATAAGAGGAGTAAGATCTGCAGTTTCCAAGATGGCTGCTCCCAGCTTTCCGCGACCCACCGTGGGTCCCGACCCACAGTTTAAATAACATTGCCCTACAAAATTCAGAAAAATTTTACACCTGAACAGTCCTAGAGTTTGAACCTGACCTATCAATGCTTATGATTGGAATTCAGAATCTTTTTGAGAAATATCTAAGGAGGAAGAGAAGGAAAGAAGAAGGCTGCAAGAAGGAAAAGGAGGGAAACGGGAAAATGGCAGAAGAAATTGAGAAAGAAGAAGAAGAAGAAGAAGAAGAAGAAGAAGAAGAAGAAGAAGGGGGAGGATTAAGATTAAGAGGAAAGACAGGGGAGGCGAAAGATACAGAAGAAGAACTTTCGAGCGTAAAGACACCCAGAACACTGAGATTGAATTGAAACAAGGATGAAAGTACAAATCAAGATATTTTTAGCGAATGTGAACGAATTTCCAAAAAGAAAAAGAAAAAAAAAGAGAAAATAGTTATCTTTTCTTTTTCTGTTCTTTTGTATCTATTAGAGAAACTGAAAGTAGCTATTGTATGCGGTAGGAGACATATATAAGAAGGTGATTAGTGGAGCCCCAAGGAACTCGAAGTGGGGTGGTGGTTCATAGTTCTCCCCCTCCTTTTATTCTCACAACAAGCCTGTGAGGAAATTTAAATGCATTCATGATCTTTGAGTCTTCGTAGCGACAATGAGGGCCAAATCCCATCCAACTTTCCAGCACTGACGTAGCTGCAATGCAGCCCTGAGGTAAGGGAATGTTAGTGCCTGGCCTTGAGGAAGTCTCTGTGCCTGCCCCCCACAGCTGAATGAAGCACATCATGCCCCATTGGCACAGCTGCAGCAGCACTAGAAAATCCGATAGGATTGGGCCCTGAGTTACATTAATTGATTGAGAAAGTACAGTGCATTTGATGCCTTTCAAGGCCAGTATAGCGGAACCCTTCCATGCCGGTTTTAGCACTGCTTTCCCAGCTGAATTATTTCCTGGAGCTGCAACGGGTGTCTATTTTTACTTTTCGCCTTCAGTATGTGAGAAACCATAAGAACCTCCCCTCCCCCTGCCAAAAAAATCTCAAACCCAATCTGCAAGTATTCTTCAGTATAAGAACTCTGATTCATACTATCTTTACCTTTATGATTGTATGCGATCGGATTTAAAAATGACTTTCAGCTATTTTGGGGACTGCTTCTATAGCCCTTGGCCAGACTCTACTGATCAAAGAGAGACTGACAAAGCACATAATATCATTCTTTCACTCACATGTAGCTAATTACCTCAGTGAAGGACCTGGCTCTTGAGGTAAGTAGCCATTCACCTTACTTACCAAGCACTGCAGTGGATACTTATTTTCCTTCCTTATACAATATTCTCAAAAGAGACATAGGGAACCAAAAATGTATCTTTATAATGTGCAAATGATTGTGCATGCATTTGTCACATGCTTTTGATAAATTTCCAGAAGCTCCTCTTTTGGCTGTGGGTTATGAGTTGCCCTTGATCATCGATAGTACATTTAGCCCAATATTGTCTAATTCGTTGGGCAGAGGGTTTTCTAAGCCCTACTCAGTGATGTCATTCAGGGGGAATGGACCAGAACGGGCGTTCCGGATCCTAACGGGCTCCGTGGCTGGTTCCGGGTTCCCGACAAGTGCCAATCAAAAGTGAGTTCCTGTTCCTAAATCATTTGAATGACACCACTGGCCCTACTATATAACTTTCTTTTGACTGGAGATTAAGGGAACAGTCCTGAAGTGGAGCTAGGCCAGCACAAGTCCCTTGAGCCAGCCCAGGAGTGTTGCAAATGCACCGTAAAGTGCGTTTGGACCACTCTCGGAGTCAGAAAGTTGGTGCACGTCTGCTAAACGGTAGGCGCAGATCTGAGCAAGCTCATCAGGGTGACAGGTGCCTACCTCAGGGTAAGGGTAAAAAAGTGCCCTTGCACCATGGAGGCTCCAGCCAGCTCCTAACTTGCACTGTATATGGCACAGGCACGCCGCCCTGCCCACTCCAGCGCAAATTAGGATTGTGCCCACAGTTGCATCCTGTGTTAATTCCTACTTAACGGACACTGTGCTATGTATGAAAGGCAAAATTTTATATAAGTTACGGGTCTAGGATTGGTCTAGATCTGTAGGATTATGCTGGCGCAAAGGATTTTTTTATGACAATTGAACAGTATCATGCTCTTGTAAAATGATTGTTGATGGCGAGCCATGCGCTACCGGTAGCCATATTGTGAGTGCTGCCGCTAGAAGCGGTAGCTAGAAGTGGTAGCACCGCAGCCACACTGCTGTAAGCCAGCAAGCCAGCACTGGGTTCAAAGAGTAGGTGGAATGGGACAGAAAGGAATGGGGTGGAGACCAGGGCAGGACACAGCAGGGAGCAAACTGAGGCCAGGAAGTGCGATTGATATTGGCACTGGCAGCACCACAAATATCTTAACCCTCTTCCTGGCTTCGATCCATCTTCCTTGGTCCACTTGGACTTGTACCAGCAAAATAGCTGGTACAGGTCTGAGTAGACTCATTTGAGCAGTGGAGGCTCATCACTAGCAAGGGAATAAATGTTTCCTTACCCCTGAGCAAAGGCGGATCTACAGGGAGGGCAAAGCTCTAGGTGTTGCAGGAAGCCTTACCCTGTCATGTAAATCCCTCCTCTCCCTTGCTGCTGTAGCCAGTAAGCAACGCCAAGATGTTGCTTTTCCCTGTGAGGATTGGCTAAAACGGTGCAGGAGAGGAGTGATTTCCACTGCAAGGTAAGGCTTCTTGCAAAACTTAGAGCTCTGCCCTCCCTTAGATCTGCCTCTGCCCCTGAGGAAACCTCTGGCATTGCAGCCCTACAGGATGCAGTGTGAGCTCCAATGGCATGGCTAAATTGTTGGTTTGCCTATTGTCTGGAAACCATAACAGGAAGATGTTAAATCAGATTTTCATTTATGTGTCCCGATAGGTCCTTTACAAGATGGCATACATCTTAATTGTATATAATCATGTTTGAAAGAGGAAATTTTAGATTTTAGAGGTTAATCATTGGTATATGGAGGTGTCTAGTGAAAGATAATAGTAGGCTCTAGCAATTGTAGTGGAAGTGTAGCATATGGAAAATAACTTCACCTCACACCTTGTCAGAATAGCTAGCAGCACTACTTAGAGTTCTAATCAGGGCACCAGCAATGAGATGATCTGAGGTTCAACCAACACAGCTTGTCTAGCAGTTTTGCTTTATTTTTAAGATTGTGTGAAATCATTCACTTTGTTTTTTTTACCTTGAGCTGCATATTTGTAAAGGAAGTGTTACAAACAGTCTTGCATTAATAATGGTGTGATGAAGCCAAGTTGTCTTTTGCTGTTATGTTTTCTATTCTTGTTTTCTATCCATAAGATGTTCCCTTTAGATATATCTTTCTAAAGGCAAACAAGATGTGCTTTGTGTTACCAGTGTCTGCCTAAGGCAGCAATTTTCAACCAGTGGGACATGGCACATTGGTGCACTACGAAAGGTCTGCAAAGTGTGCCACAGGATTTTGGAGCACGGTTGAAAATCACCGAAAAACTCTTCCAGGTACTGCAGCTCTGTTTCTAGGGCAACTGTCTATTGAAACAAAGAAAGACAGACAATTCATTACTACTGTCAGTTGCCCTAGAAACAGAGCCACAGAACCTGGAAAAGGCTCCTGGAAGTGACATCACTAGAGGCAGAGACCATAGAGAAAACCATAGAGATCAGTGTGCCATAAGAAGAAAAATGTTGAAAATAGCTGATCTAAGGGGTGGATTCTTATAAACTGCCACAGGAGCAAAGTCTTTATTATCATCTTTTTTTAAAAATTTTTTTTGCACATTTTAATTTTTGAAAACATTTTAAAATAAAAATACAAAACCAATGAGACAAAGGATGATAAATAACAGTGTCATATAGTCTTCAAAAAAAGGAGAGATGTAAAAGGGAATTTGCCTCAAACATTTAATATATGTTAAATGATCCATTCCTTACACTGCCTGGATCATATCAAAATGGAGATAAATGGATGCCACTTACATTCTACAGAAGTCAATGACTGGTTGTCCATTTGTGCCCATGGACTGAGAGCTGTATCCTTTTTACACAGAATGTAGTGGTGGTTTTGCAACTCTACTTGTGGCAAATCTCCACCCAGGCCAGATTTGGCACAGTTTGGCTGATACAAGGGACACCATAAAGCACATTGGAACCATTCTCTGAGTCAGGGAAGATTGCGCATGTCTGTGTGCTAGCCCCTCTGATTCAAATATGTCCAAACATATTTCCCCAAATATGTCCCTTCTGACTTAAATATTATATGTCCAAACGTATTTAATGGCAGAGGCAGATCTAAGGGAGGGCAAAGCTCTAAGTTTTGCAAGAAGCCTTACCTTGCAGTGGAAATCACTCCTCTCCTGCACCGTTTTAGCCAATCCTCACAGGGAAAAGCAACATCTTGGCGTTGCTTACTGGCTACAGCAGCAAGGGAGAGGAGGGATTTACATGACAGGTAAGGCTTCTTGCAACACTTAGAGCTTTGCCCTCCCTGTAGATCTGCCTCTGTTCAATGGTGTCCCTTGTGCCGGCCAAATGTTGCTGGCCTAACTGGGCCAGCCTAACTCCAGGTTAGGATTGTGCTGTCAATGACATGAATATAGAAGGATGAAGTTGAACAAGGGGCTTCTTAGATAAAATCCTTAACTTACGGAAATCAGCAAGGATTTGATCATGGGCTTCAAGGGCCTCATTTACTGCAGAAAGTGAACTCCGTAGGGGCTGCTTGTCAGGGAAGGAGAGTCTGAAGAGTTGCACTGTGGGGAGTAGCATTTAGTGCTTAGCACTTATACACTCTTCCCTGCTCTTTGCTTTTCCTTTTTACTAGGTCAGCAGCTGAATAAGGGAATAGGTAGATCTATCAGCTGCCACCAACCCAATGGAGATCCTATGGAGGGGAGCCATTTGAGGAAAAAAAACCACCTCTCCTTACAGGAACTGCAGTTATTGCTCAAAACCACATTGCAGTACTACCCACTAGTGATCAGATATGACAATCCACTGACATTATTTGTGAACATAGACTAGGCAGGCAAGGAGACAGAGCACAATCCCAAGGTAGGGTTGTGCCATTGGAGTAAGTGCTCTGCTGGCGCACACTGGTGTGAATGTACTGTAAAACACATTGTGACAGCATGCCATCTAGGCCCATTGGCAGGAAGGCGCCCATTGGAGTGGATACGTTCTAAGCAAAGTGGTGCAGGGGTGGGGGAAGAGGGAGGGGAAGGCAGAGAGGGGGTTAATGGGGCAAGGGGAGGGTGACGATAGTGGCAGAGGGTTGGCCGATTAGGCCTACGAGAGTGTGGAAATGGCGGCAACAGGATGCCACATATCCTATCCCCCTTCTTGGACCCGATTTGCTAACATGGATCAGTGTGGACTTGGCCAAGGGATTTAGCTGGTGTGGGTCCAAATAGACCTATTGTGCAGGCTGGGACTTTCCACAGGGTTTGGGAGTGAATGTCCCCTTACCCTGAGAAGACTTTTCGCCTGCTAAATTCCCCCATGTAATGCAGTGCAAGCCGTGCTTGCATCGGGATGGGAGAACGAGAATTTAGGCACAATTGGGCTGAAAATATAGTCATTATGCTGCCTGCAGGGCAACAGCAATATCCACAGCTACCAAGGAAGCCATTATCCCAGGAAGCTATAACTATTGCATGAGCATGAGCACGAGCCATCCATAAAGGAGGATGTGCTATTAGAGCGCAATATGCAGCATGTATTAAAATGGTGTGTGTGTGTGTGTGACTGGCCATTCTGTCTTCATTACTGCCATACTCTTCCTTCCACAAATTATGATGCTCAGCTGTAAGCATGATGTTTCTTCTTTTTTAAACTGTTTGTAATTAATTGTTCATTCCATATTGTTTAAACACTGATAACAGCTGCTAAAATTTAATGCCAACCCCACCCTTTACAAGCTTGCCATATAGTTTCCATTTCCAAAATGAGGAAGGATGACTCAGCATGAACAGCCAGGCTATAAGGTTGTGACAATGAGCAATGTGCTGTGTCACCAGCTCTAGACAACCTGTTCTATCAACAGGCACTGATTCTTCGTGGGCAGGTTTCCAATTAATCACAGGCCAGCAAGACAAGGGCCTCAATGTTTAAATCACTGTGAGGCAGTCCTGCGTTGGCCATGTAAATTATGCCGTGCAATCTCAGGACAGCTTCCTAACTACAGGAAGGAAGTCTATCAAAATGTCATTAGGCTGGGTGTAGGGCCAGGCCATTACTGTTAATTCCCGTGCAGATAGTTGGAAGTTTTGCATAATGATGACTTTGATGAAGTCTAGATGAATCACCGCTGATGGGTCTCCCCAGACTCACTTTAGTTAGATCTCTTCCCCACAAATATGCTTGGACACCCATTCGCTTCCATTTTGGTTTCCTCTTTCATATCGTTACCCTGACCCATGAAAAAATAGTTGAGAATAGTAAGTTGCATTGAGGAGAAATGCCAAGGATCATTAGAAAGATTGCATGGTGTCCAGATTACAGTGCAGGACTAGGATTGCGGAGACATATTCCAAATCTCCAGCAACCATGAAACTTACTGGGTGACTTGGGTTGGATGCTATCCCTTGACCTAGATATCACAAGATAATGATGGGGATGGAGGTGAGAAAGGATTAGGAAAGAATGTTCTAAGTTCCTTGGGAGGTGAAACACAGGATAACAAATGTAACTATTATGGCCTGCTTTGGAACCTGGATTTTATTCCATGCTTCAGGATTAGAGGAGATGCAGGAAGCAAAGTCTGTGTTAATCTCTTGTATTCGACTTGTATGAATGATTACTGTAGAACACCAGAATCTGCTATGTATGTTGTCTGTAAAGGCTTACTCACAACGCAATCCTATGCATGTATACTTGCATACTAAGGGTGCAATCCTAACTTGGGTTTAGTTCGGCACAGTTAGGCCAGCAAAGTTTGGCTGGCACAAGGGACACCATAGAGTATGTTTGGACCACTCTCAGAATCAGAGAGGCCAGCACACAGACGGGCGCCTTCCCCGCTGACTCCAAATGTGCTTTATGGTGGCCCTTGTGCTGGCCAACATTGCTGCCCTAATTGTGCCAAACTAACTCCAGGTTAGATTGTGTCCTAAGAGTAGCATTAAACATCTCACATATCTTTAGACTCAAAGATATGATCTTTAGAATCATAAGAGGTTAACAATGTTTTAGAACCAAGTGTTTCCCATCACTCATTATTGTGGGTCAATTATTTGTTTGTTTGTTTTTATTTCTTGTAGTGCAGAATTTAGTACAAAACCTTCTTCCCCCAGCATCTACCTAATCCATTTCTCATTCTGGCTGGCTTTTATGCATTTGCTCAACAGCTTGATTTTGGTGTTGATAAAAAGGTCCATAAACTTCCTTTGGAGGCTTCCTACATAAATCTTGATCAGCCTGAACAGCTGATTTTCATACATGTTAATGAAAGGGAGAAAAGTCAATGCCACTGTCACCTTCCTCCTTGTAAATACTTTTAGCCTGAGCTCAAGGACAGCCTCCCTTGCTTTCTCCTAGGAGGATTAAGGCACCAGTTGAATGCAAGCCTGTATTCCACACTAAATCTTTATGCAAGTTAGAAGAACGGCAATACAATACATTTTTGAAAATAGGCTTAATGGGCGAGGCAAATCTTAGATATACTTTAGCTCAGTGATGTCATGTAGGGGGTACGCGGGGGTACGCGAGTACCCGTTCCTAGGATTACGGCTGGCCCCGCCCATTTGCCCGCCCACTCATAGACTCCGTCGGCGTTCCGCTCCGCCCCCTGCAATGTTTGAATTTCCTGCATGTTTGAGTTGCCTGGCAGCGAGCGGAGCGGAGCGAAGTGAAGCGAGGGAGACTGACCGTGGCGGCAGCGTGAGCAGGTAGGCTGCCTGGGGCTCTCTCTCCCGAGGAGGCACGGAGGTTCCTGGGGGGGGGGAATTTTGGAATTTGTCTCCAAAAGATTTTGGAATTGCTGAAATGAGCTGGTGGCTTTTTAAAACTTGCCTTGCCTTCCCAAGCCAGGCCAGGCCTTGCCTTGCCTTGCCTTGCCTTGCCTTGCAACTGAAAAATGAGCTGCTCAGGGGTTGCTCTCGAATACTTTTGGAACTGTTGGGTCACTTTAACATGATGCTAGGCCTCCTTAACATGTACTGGGAGTGCTGTGGAATACTGTTGCAACTGTTGGGTCAGTTTAAAATCATCTGAGGCCTCAAAAAGGGCTTTTTTCATGTCACTTCCTGCCACATCAGTTCCGGCTTTTGACGTCACTTCCGGTGGGTGGGTCCCGACACGTGCCAATCAAAAGTGAGTACCTGTTGTTAAATCATTTAGATGACACCACTGCTTTAGCTTTATTGTAATACTTGCTTAAATAAGCTTTATTAAATTTGGGCATGACAGGGACAGCAGTAGCATATTTTCTAGACACGAATGAAACCATCAGAAGATATTATAGTGCTGGATACTGTTTCAAGGTGTTAATGAAAATATAGTACTGTGATTATGGACAGTTTGTTTATTATTTACAGTGTTACCATGACACCCAGAACTAGTCCACTGGATATAAACTTGTAATCCACTCAATAATGTCAGAGATCAATAATGTCAGAATAGCAAATTTTGGATGTGTAGAGAAAAAGTGGGATAAGAATGTAATTTTGGACTGTGAAAAAGTGAAATGCCCTCCAAATTGACTCAGAGCTGTGAGAGCATAATCCTAACCTGGAGTTAGCCCAGCACAGTTAGGTCAGCAAAGGTTAGGTGGCACAAGGGCCACTCTAAAGTATGTTTGGGCCACTCTCAGAGTCAGGGAGGCCAGCACACAGATGTGTGCCATCCTCCCTGACTCTGAGTAGTCCAAACATGCTTTACAGTGGCCCTTGTGCTAACCTAACTGTGCCGGCCTAACTCCAGGTTAGGATTGTGCCCTGAAGGTGACTTTCTTCTGAATTGACCCTAAAGAGTTTCACCCCTCACTAGATCACCTATTACTAGGGTTACCAGATACAAACTGGGACAGAGTGTCTATACCTTTAACCATTGTGTAGAAGAGGAAATTTGGGCAGGTGCAGCTTTTGAAACCCCTCCATGATGAGCCGCATCTGCCCAAATTCCCTCTTCTATACAATGGTTAAAGGTATAGGCTCTCTGTCCCAGTTTGTATCAGGTAACCCTACCTATTACTAGATTTCTTGCTAATGGCACACAAATAATCTGAAGTTATGTTTTAGAATATTGGAAGTTCACATTTGAAAACGAAACACAAAGAAGAAACTACTTATCAAGAAATACTGAAGAAGGTCACCAGAGAGAGGTTTTGTTATAGTGTAGGTTTATTGATTTCCAACTACTTTTGATTTATTTTGCTTGATTTGCAAACTGACCAATCACCACCGGGCTATTACAATCATTAAACAAAATCCCTCAATATGGAGACACTACAGGAGAGATTTGAGCACAAACGTGTACAGTACTTTAAGTCTCGAACAGGTTCTGTGCAGTGCAATGAGGAGTCTTTGATTTCTGCATTTAATTATGTCTCCGTTGGATTATAATAATCCTTTTCCTCCTTGTTTCTTGTGTTCCGTTTTCCATACTTGTCTTGCACTTAATTAAAAATGCAAGCAGTGCAGCTAAGCTGGTGAAATTAAGGCTGACACATGGGAGAATGTTTGCATCTGGTGAATCTTATTTTTAACCTCTAAAAGTCTGAGCCTCAAGGGATCTTGGTGGGTGGATTTTTGTTCTTACAGTGAAATCTGACAAAAAACAATTCCATTGCCATTGCTTGAAGGTGAGAGAAGGTTCCCTTGAGATCTGTCCTAAATAAAGCTGTCCTTCGAAAACCAACCATGTTATACATTGGTGTGGACTGGGCTTTGGTTTTTAACAGTGCAATTATAGATGTTCCCAGGAGCTCAGGAATATTTGTTAAAGGGACAGGAACTGGCAGGAGCTAATGGAGTACTACAGCTCAGCATTCTTGCATTCTTCTATGATAGCTATTGGGGAAAGGGCAGATCCAATTTTAAATATCTCCAATATCTGAGATCCACAGATATTGCAACATTAAGAGCCAAGCAGTCGGTTGCGATATAATAAAATGAAGTTTCTGCATGGC